>JAVQJZ010107395.1:0-17483 GCA_036025355.1 Leiopotherapon unicolor | reverse complement strand
AGCAGTTATGCAGCTATTTCCCAAGCAAATTCTCAGGAATGGCATTTGCAAAGATCTTGATCTTTGTTTTGGAGTTTAATTCCAACTCATTCCCTCTAATTCCTTTAAAGATGTGTGCCAGTATTTCACTGTGTTTTAATTGCAATTATTAGCTTACATGGCCGTCAACCAATGTGCAAATCTTGTGTTTTAGCGAGCAGAGTGAACCTGACGGCCTGGCTCAGGCTCAGGACAGCAGACTACTAAATGCTGGAACGGTAAGCAATGTTGCGATGTAACTCGGGTTTTTCACGGTTTAACAGGTTTAGTCACAAGATTTACCGGCTGACATTGCTGAATATTTCTCATTTGTGGCGTGCCCTTCGGGGCCACTGGAAAATGAAGTGTAAAATTGTGTATTTTGCTTTTTTGCAGAAAGATTTCTGTCTTTTGCTATGAAAAACTGTCATAGTCCTCACATCTGACACCTGCCTCAAGTCAGAATCTGAGGCTTTACTTGTAAGATTGATTCAAGATTCAAGGTTTTTTTATGATCATGTGCACAACAGCGACATGAAGTAGTCGCCGGCAATGAAATTCTTGAGTCTCCGACTCCCTTAAACAATGCTCAGAGATATTTTGGAAAGGAGAGAGTAGCGTGCTCATTGTACAGTCTTGAGAGGTATCATCTGTAAGAGGGAGGAAACCTGCCTATAAAATCTTACTTGATCCTATAAAAGGCTTGTTGGTTGCCTAAATGTGTGTTGCTGTGTCTCAGTAACTGTTTTCCTCCTAAATGTTTATGCATGAAGGATGGCAGCCCAGCCTCCACCTGCAGCTCCTCACCCAAGTTAGATTGGATGATTAAAAGGGGAATGGTGGGTCTGTTTCCAAAATGTGTCCTGGTTTCACATTGATTCATCTTTCCACACCCTCTGTCTCCTGGTTTTTGTCATGAGGTTGCAGTTTACCTTTGCTGTGGTCTGGATTTTTTTTGTTTGTTTGGATCACTTTGGTTTGGTTTGGGTATTGGGATAAAGCACAGTGGTTTGCATGCTTTTGTGTGTGTGGTGAAGACAGATATTTTTGAACTTGACATTTGTGCCTACGCCCATTACAGAGCATGAAAGTGTTTGGGTTGACCTGATATGCTGCATTGTTTTCATACCTGTGATGCTTTGCTCACCGACATGTGGTTGTTCTTTTGTTTGTTTGTTTTTTCTTATTTGGTGGCTTGGTAGCTTTGTTACATCACTGTGACTATATTTCTAAGTTATTATATTATATATTTTACTTTACTGACCTTCATTGGTACTATGCTTTCTTTCTTAGATTCCGATCAACCAGTCCACAGTGATGGACGATATTGAGAAGTGGCTAGCGTTGGATGATGAGGTAAATGGCTGAATTAGTAAAATTACTCAAAACAAGAAAATGAATATAACAACTGCATTATTTGATTTTGCTTCTTGTTTATCCCTGTGCATTTCTTCATTCACTGAAGGATAAGAGTAGTTCATTTCAAAATCCAATTCACTGTTAAATCTCACTAACTTCAGTTCTGTTGAAGCTCTGCTCTTCAGCGCACACTCAACCCAAAGCAAGTTTCTAAAGTAAAACCCAATAAATTTAAATTCCCTGTACCACCGACAGAGCCGATTATTGGCATAAGCTTTCTAGGCGTTTGCCTAAGGTGCCATCTGCTGGAGGGAGCGCTGTTGCTCGTCCTCAAAACAAATACTTGACACTCTAGTGATTCCCTGGCTGTAATAGGCTATTTAATTTATGAGCAAATGTTAGTATGCTCACATGCTAAATGTTCTACACTAAAATAGGGAACAAAGAATGATTGAGAAATGACAAAACAAATGATCAGAAACAACCACTAAAAGCCACAGAGGAATTACCATTTGTCTAATTAACTATTTGTCTTTAAGTCATGTATGGATATGTGATGCTAAATATGTCTTTTGTTTGTGGCACAGTATGATGACTTTGAGGATTCAGATGGTGTGACCAGTGAAGGTGAGGCTCTTCACAATTTAAGTCCTTTTTAAAATGAGCAGCACTCATCATCCACTATTATTTTGCATGAAAGTACATCTGCAGCATCTGAAGGGTTGTTTAGAGTGAAGAGTGTTCTACAGGCTCAGCTTGAGGTTTTGATCGCATTTTGCTTCTAAATATTTCTGCAGTTGACCTGTAGGTGGCACAAGAGGTTAACTGTGCATGTGGCGCCACAGAGTACACAGAGTGCACTCCACTGCAAAACTGCTTTCAAATGATAATTTTCTATGTAAGAGGACAGATTAAGTCATTATTTTCAGGATTATCTGAGTCCAAGGATATTTGAGCACTACTATAACTCTAGACCAGAGATTTCCATATGGAGTGATTGTAGTTAGTAGTAAAATGCAAAAGCTGAGCAAAACAATCTTAAAATTGACATTCCAATCATCACACATGACGGGTGGTGGTACTCGAACAACACGAACAGCTCGCAGATGTCTGATGTCATCCTGCCTCTCTCCCTCTGCAGAGTTCGACAGGTTTTTAGCAGAAAGGGCAAAAGCAGCTGATCGTCTGCCATCGCTGCGAGCATCCTCACAGGACAACAACCACTCCGAGTCTTAAGCTCCACTTTAAAACCTGCCATGCTAACAATACTCATGAAGCTCCTTCGCCGCTGGCTGAGAAATGGAGATTTATAGATGAACAGTTAAATGGCACATTTGGTAATTACAACCTGTATCTGGGGAAGGACGTCATAGCTGTGTGTACTGCTCTTTACTGCAGAGCAAACGTGTTTTTTAACTGATACATTTAATGTAATTTGAAGAAGGACAGAGGTTTTTACTTGACGTTGTTATGAAGGTTTGTCCATGTGTGGAATGCAAACATTTGCACATTTTATATGGTTACATTCCTGCTGTTGTGAGAGAGAAAGAGAGAGTGGTGATATTGTTACAGAAAAACAACTTTTGAAACATAGATTCTGTATTATATTGCTGATATATATGTTGTCAAATATGATGGGTTACAGGAAAGCCCTGTCAAAGTAGCAAACACTGTAAACTTTCTACGTAAGAGAAGCTCTGCTGTTACATCATTGAATTGTTTGATGCTGCACAGTCATTACTGATGTAGGATGTCAAAGATAACTGAATGACGTTTTTAACATCCAACATGCATTTGTAAAGATGTCTTACTTGAAGTTTAACAGGAAGTCGTGGCAGATGGCTGTCGAATATTAAATTAAAAGTATTAACTTGAAGTTTGGCTCCTGTCTTTATAACCTCCAAGTGCAGCAAGTTAAGGTTTCTTACTGTTTAATTCAGTTCATGTTTTAGCAGGTCTGAGAGCTTTTTGTGATTATTCCTGTCTGTTAATCAGGTTTTTCTTGTGGCTTTGCTCAGTTCTGAAAACAAAGTGAAACTGAAAATGAAGTCATAGTAATGTTTTGTACGCACATTTTCATATATTGAGATAATGAAAGACATGCATTGGTGTTGTACAAATTAACATACAAAATGTACTACTAATAATATTGATACCCAAACAGGTTGTCGTGATTATTATCATTATTAGGATGTGTTTTTGTAGTTGTAAGACCTGTACTTTTGTCACACTTGTAAGGTAGTTTTGCTTAAAGATAGGCTTTAAAGGAGTCTTACGTTGAACAGTTTATATTAAGCAACACATGCTGCCATTGTGAAGCCGAACCGGTAAGTAAATACTCTCTGACTTCTGATTGGACAAAACAAGCCACTTGGCAAGTGTCCTGGTCTCTGATTGGTCCGATGCACATACGCCTCCCGTTGTTACGTGACGCAGCCACGCCTCGCCTGTCGGTCCTTACGTGCAGCTTTCCTCCACGTTTGACACCGTAAACACACGCTCGGCCTCTCCGTCATGTCTCTCGGTAAAGCCGCCCGGACTTTGTGGAGCCGGGCCCGGAGCGTCCTGCGGGGCTCGGCCCCGGCTCTGAGCCGCAGCTACGCCGCCGTCGCCGAAGCCAGAGCGGTGCTGGAGACCGAGCTGGACGGGATCCGAGCGGCGGGGACGTGGAAAGCGGAGCGGATCATCACGTCCAAGCAGGGACCGCAGATCAACGTGGACGGCAGCCACAGCAGTGAGTGGGGCTTTACTGCAGCTCAACACGAGCGGCAGTCTGAGAGTCCGTAAACGCACCATTATGAGATAAAGCCTGGTTTGTTTTTGAGCTCCACCTCTGTGTTATCTCAGTGTTAACTCACACTGCACTTAACAAGTCATGTAACCTTACTGGAGGACACACAAGTTCACCACTGACACTTACGGGACTAAATATAAAAGTGTAAATAATTACAACACACATCTCAAATTACAGATTAGATTTCAGATAAATCAGAGTAATTTACCCCTGACAGATCTTAAATCAGCATTCACCTGTTTTACACCTGAGTTGGATTGCTGAAGTTTTCAGGAAGTCTAATAGTTATCAACAAGTGGCCTCAGCAGCTCATCTGTGGCCTGTTTGCTGTTCTGTCAGTAGAGTCAGTGTTTAAGCTTCAGGATGAACCTTTGCCAAAGATCGACTGCTGATTTCTGAATGGCCCGTTGACTTCATGACCCCTTCATGTGTGTGAAAGTGACTGTTCAGTTCATCTGAATGGAAACGCCACCGTCACAGGCGTTGTTATTTCAGCCGGCCTTTTGTTCAGATGTGTTGGCATTGTTGTTTTGTAAAACCTTTTTGACAATAAAAAAAGAACACACAGACAGAATTTCTCTTGCAGGCTTTGATCTGGTTTGAACTTGCAGTTTAACAGCAGACTCAAACAATGACCTGTTTATCTCAGATTTCCTGTTTCTCCATCTAAACTCTCTCAGGCATTTTGAATTTCTGTGCCAACAACTACCTCGGGCTGTCCAGTCACCCAGAGGTGGTGCAGGCGGGGATCGATGCTCTGAAGACGTACGGTGCTGGATTGAGCTCTGTCAGGTTCATCTGTGGCACGCAGGTACAACCAGCACACTAACACATAGGTGCTTTGTCACAGCAGGTTAAAGGGGGAGTCTATGATTCTGACAAGCCCAAACTCTGTTCTGAAAACAAGCATTTTAAAAATTGCTTGCTTGTGACAGCTTGTTGATAAAGCATGAATGCAGACTTTTTACAAGTCAGCATTATGATGCAGTTATTTCTGCATCTTTTTGACCCAAATCACTGCAAAATCTTTTTGTATAGCAACCAGATATTTGCTAAATTTGACAGAAATTGTTTTAGATTAGAGCAACAGATTACACCTTTTACTAGGCTCCCTCTTTGTTTACAGGATCTGCACAAAAATCTGGAACAGAAGCTGGCAGAATTTCACGAGAGGGAGGACTGCATCCTCTATGCTAGCTGTTTCGATGCCAACGCCGGGCTGTTTGAGGTACGTCACGCTTTGCTCACCTCCGGCAGAACTGGAACAAGATGAGAAAGAATCCCCCTGTCATGATCATTAAAATATTCTGCTACTCTCACGGCAGGTTCTGTTGGGCCCTGATGACGCGGTGCTGTCTGATGAGCTAAACCACGCCTCCATCATCGACGGGATCCGTCTGTGTCGGGCACAGAGGCTGCGCTACAAACACATGGACCTCAGCGACCTGGAGAACAAGCTCAAAGAGTCTCAGGTGTGTGTGGGCCTCTTCCTGTGCTGTGAAAGGGCAAAAAATGTGTTTAACTAATGTTTGTGCTGATGCAATATTTTAAATTATGATAAGTGAGTCATGTCCTCCATCCTGTCGTGAGGGAAATATTCAAACATTTTAGTAGTTTTCAGACCTACCTTTTGCCAAGGGCGTGTTATCTTTAGCCTCTCTTAGCATCACATTATGCACATCATGAGGAATGAGTTTTAGTGAATGGTGTGTTTCATTTGAGTGAAGGCAAAACCAGAGCAAATAAGACCAACTGTCTGTATGCTGAGGTGCATCTAAAAAAACTCTCCTTTCTTGTATCGTGATGCAATCGAGGCAAGTCCTGGTTTACTCCAGCTTGATATGATCTCAATAATCCACAAGCATGTACTGCATCGTGTGCTGGGTGTGCAAAAAAAGATAGTGATGAAGCACATCAACAGTAGTGAGAGATGCTCACCACATGCAGTGTCCCCTGTACATATTCAGAAGAGCTCACACAGATGAGCACATCCATTTGAGATTAACGGTGCATGAAATGAATATAGCAGGTGACGGGGTCAGGTCAGGGTTTCAGTATTGATTAGATCAACCGGACCAGTGTGTGCTCCTCTCTGTTTTTGTCCTCCTCAGTCGTCCCGTATGCGGCTGATAGTGACAGATGGAGTGTTCTCCATGGACGGAGACGTGGCTCCCTTAAAGGGAATCTGTGACCTGGCTGAGCAGTACGGAGCCATGGTCTTCATAGACGAATGCCACGCCACCGGCTTTCTGGGGGCCCGGGGCAGGTGGGTAACATGCTGATTTAACCAAAAAAGTGCAAGAAATACTCCTTTTATTTTTTGTTGTCTATCTTTTTAATGTGTTTTCTGCATGATAAAATAAGGGAGTATCATGTAAAACTTGCAACATTTAAACATGAGTAGCGATGTTGGAGTGCCTTGCGAGGAGTTGTCCAGACTTTCCTGGTTTGATCACACACAACTAGAGTTTATTGATTTATAGGAAAATAAATTGGTGAGTCACCAAATTAAGAAACCCTACACATCCCCTGTGTGTTCTGTAGTAACGTCAAACTCTATCTCTCCCTGTCATTATGAGGGGGTAAACTAATGGCACTGCTAATTATGATGTTAACTGTTTTCAGAGGGACGGACGAGCTCCTGGGGGTGATGGACAGAGTTCACATTGTAAACTCCACCTTGGGGAAAGCACTGGGCGGAGCAGCCGGTACGTCTCCATCTGACCTGGGACTTCGATAACACTCAAGTTGTGCTTTTTATGATGATCTTTCTGAATTTTTCCCCAGGTGGCTACACGGTCGGCCCTAAGCCTCTCATTGACCTCCTGAGGCAGCGCTCACGGCCCTACCTGTTCTCCAACTCCCTCCCCCCTCCTGTGGTGGGCTGTGCCACCCGGGCTGTCGAACTGCTGCTCGCCTCCAGTGAGATCGCACAGAGCATGACGGCGAAGACCATGAGGTGCGTTTGATCCGAGGGAGGGTGGGGGTATCTCAGTTTGTGGTTACATGTGAGTAGAGTAGGCCCACCTGCTAACTAAGCTGGAGAAAACAGGTCAGGGTTTTGTTATTTTTTTATTCACAGCTGACTTACTTCTTTGAATGGCAGTGCACCTCCATTATTTGGATGAAGATGTTTTTAAAAAGTATGTATCAGATGTTATTTTTGTGTGACAGAGCAATTAACATAAATCAACATGTCATATCTTTGACTGCTTATTTTCAGGTTGTCGCATAATTAGTGTTAATTAGAGTGTTTCTGGCCTGTCAGCTAGCAAGAGGTTATTGCAGATACTAACTCTGAGTTACAGTTGTTTATAATTGAGTTACGTACAAAAGCTGAACTTCATCAGGTTCAGTGAAGAATCTGAAAGAATCCAGATATCACCAGTAGAATTATCAAACCCCATCCCCACCATTACACAACTGTTTTCTCAGGCTCGCAGCCAAAACTGATAAGCTTTTTTTTTTACTTTCACACTACAATGAAGTACACTGTAATAATGCTCATGGAAATTAAACAGCAAATTCTCAGGAGGAGGAATTTTTCTTATTGTTGAACAGTAACCAGAGGAGCTGATGTTTGCACTGGCAGAAGGGTTGTTAAGTGTGTGTGTGAGTGTGTGTGTGTGTGTGTGGGGAATAAAAATGTTTTCTTCTCGTTTCTTGACCTTGACGCCCACATGCTGCCTTCAAGCTACATTATGTGATTGTGAGCTACACCCTCAACAAAGCATGTAAACTGTATATAACATAATATATTCAGCATTATTACTGAATATGGACTTTGCAGATATAGAACTGAACATGCCACGTGTTGAGGGATTTGGTTGCAGTCATGAAAACACAAACACAGACGGTCTGATTTTCACTCATTATCAGGGCTATGAGTGGGAATTAACACACGTAACTTTTCTTGTATTCATTTATACTATACTGTACTATACTAAGGGAGAGTCTATACTTGTTCTCATTTAGGTGTCTTAAGGTGTTTAAGTAGAATTTTAAAGTGTGTACTTACACTCTCATCCTTTTGTAATCGTGACTATATTATTTTTGTTTACTGTTCATTCAAGGTTCAGGAACAAGATGACGCAGGCTGGCTTCACCATTGCAGGCTCCGCTCACCCTATCTGTCCTGTGATGTTGGGAGACGCACGGCTGGCCTCTCTGATGGCCGATGACATGCTGAAGTTAGGTGAGACAGCAGGGAAAACCAGGTTTAAGGAGAACATCTGAACATTTTTATACTTTAGAATGCATTATCAGTATCCATTATCAGCCTTCTTAATTACATTATAAGCCTTTATTTATTTGTATATAGTAGAGGTCAAGCCCTCATGCATATCATAGAAAATGGTCCAACTCATACACTGCGTACACAGAGTTTATAGTCCATTGTCCAACCAGGCATGTCTCCTGTGCTTGTGTTTGAGACGTTGTTATTTATCTGAGTGAGGTTTTGGTCTTAAAAGTCTCACTCATTTTTGTCCCTGGTACAAAGTCAAAATCCTGAAAATCTAAAGTTGATGACTAGGTGTAAACATGGCAAAAGAAATCCTCCCTGTCACAGAGGCTCCAAAGTGTGGCGGTAAACATTGAACATGTAATGTAGGATGAATTAGAAATACACTGGGACTGATCAACCACTAGAGAAAGACTACATAAAGGAAAACTCACAGGTGTGTTAAGGGCAGTGTGCTGTGTTGGACTGACAGCAGCTGATTGTTCTGAGCTCTGCTAACACGTCTCTTCCCCCATCAGGAGTGTACGTGATTGGATTCTCTTACCCAGTCGTGCCAAAGGGCAAAGCCAGGATCCGCGTGCAGATTTCGGCCGCCCACACAGACGAAGACATCGACCACTGCGTCGACGCTTTCATCCAGACCGGCAGAAAGCACGGAGTCATCTCCTGAATAAAACAGAAGCTCAGGAATTCGAGAGATTCAGCCGCCAGTATCGTTTACTGAACAGCATTGAGCCGCTTGCTCCTGCAGATCAGACTGCCTGTTGCTTAAAGCCTGTGAGGGATGTTGATGGAAATATTTGTAGGTCAATGGAGCTTAATGTTATTTTTGTGTTTGCTAAGCTGAATAAAGCACATTGCTGACATGTGGGAGTGTTTGTGTTCCAAGAAAAAGGGCTGTTAAGATTTTTTTATGAGGCAAAAAATGTTTCCAGGAGATCTTTGTGTCTCATGCCAGTAGATGTGTTTATGTCGGCTAGCCTTTTATCTGCTCAGCTGATTGTGCTTTTAGTTCTGTAACATCACATTATGAACATTTATTAGAATCAGCATGATCATCATCATTAAAAAACGGTGAATGAAACTAAATGAATCTGTCTTTATGCTTGCAAGTAAGAGTTTTTAGGAATGAAAGGAAATGTGCCTGTTTTCTTTTCATCTTTCTGAAATTTGAGGGCTTTAATCATTTTTAAGCGGCCAGAGGTTGTGTGCTGTGTCTCAACACGAGCTCTCCTCAAGTGAGAGCTCCTTTGCCTTTTTCCTCAACTGATGCAACAGCAGTCTTGTACACTTAAGATATGGAAGAAAGTACAATTTTAAAGTCCCCCTTAACTCAAAATGGGTTTTGTTTTTTGTTACTTCACATGATAATGGATGTGTGGATGTGGATCGCAGGCAGTTTTGAGAACAATCATTGTTGCAATATAAAATTTCTATAAAGTGAGAGGCATGAACTTGAAGCTTCGAGCACACACACACTGAGGATGGACTTCAGTGAAGCAGGATACATTTTGTACTGTTAAACCTGAGGATATGTGTATTTTCATAAAGTCTGGATTTTTGATTAGGGGCGAAGTTAGTCAACAAGATAAACTGAACACTTAACTGCAAATCAGAAAATCTTAAGACAGAATTTTTTTTATAAATCTCACCAGTGATCACTTTGTTGTCATTGTATGAGAGAAAATAAATTATACAGAAGCCACTAAAACTGATGTAGTTGAACATTATTTTACATTAACTACTCCCCAGCGTAAATACAGATTCCTTCAAGCCCTGTCAACAAAGGAAGAGCTCTTATGGCAGGTAGAAATGTGTGTTTTCTCAACTACACTCATGCTCCTTTGTGGCACACTGCTGCTGATGACGCTCCCCACGCTTCCTCCTCCTCCTGTTGTCCTTTTCGCGCCATCAGTGCTCACTGGCCCCGCCTCTACCTCGAGGAAACGCCTCCGCGGTGCCGCCTTGTCCAATAGCAACAGGCGGCGTCGCTCTCAGCCAATCAGAGGGCGGGAGGGGGGAGTTGCGTGTGGCGACTCGCGGGAAACAGACGGGAAGGAGTTTAGTTTTTGCCGCGAAACAGCCGCTGAGAGCCGCTTTGTCCCCGACAGGTTGAGTCCAGCGTGTTTTATTAAAGCAGTCCTCGGTCCGTGTGTTCTTCTGTGCTGTCCAACATGTCTGGCTTTGACGACCCCGGAGTGTACTACAGTGACAGCTTCGGAGGGGGAGAGGGGAGCGTGGATGAGGGAGGACAGAAGAGGATCCAGATCAAGAAACGTTTCCGCGAGTTCCTCCGGCAGTTCAGAGTCGGTACCGACCGCACCGGCTTCACATATAAATACAGGTGAGTTAATAGTGATGGGACGTGTAGTTAGAAACTGTATGAATATTATAGCAGCGTGGGATGAGTCCTCTTGGTTTATTAAATATGTAAGTGAGTGAAGCAGACAGCAGGTTTTACGGCCCTGTGCGCCAATTCTGCGTGCAAAGTTCAGTTTATTCAGTCATTCAGGGGTGTTTCAGGGAGCCTGTAAAACACTTATTTAAAAAACACCCATCGTGACGTCATCGAGGTCATCTCCAATTTGGGCTTGAGATGTGAAAATGTCGGAAGAGTGTTTCTTTTGTGGAGCACGGTGTGTGAGAGCAGTGGACATCACGGGAGCAGGGGCCCCAAAGGAGAGAGTCTGTTGTGTTGCATTGTGGGAAGTGTAGGACCTAGCACTACCAGACACGAAGACAATAAAGGTCCAAACATTTTTGCTTCATATGCCTTTAATCTGAGTTTTTTTCAGTCTGTCTCTTCTGGGGCCCACAGTTTGAGTAAGAACAGTGACTCACTGAAGTGGACCTGTTCAACAAACAATAGCCTGAAAGTGTTAAACAGTATGATTACATCTGTTGATCTGACTTTATATCTGCTGTTCTTTTGTTCTTGGGGTATAAGATTTAATTTAGCATCTCATTGTTCATTTTATTGTTTGTTTTTAAATCAGAGATGAGCTGAAGAGACACTACACCCTGGGGGAGTATTGGGTGGAGGTTGAGATGGAGGACCTGGCCAGCTTTGACGAGGATCTGTCTGACTGTCTCTACAAGCTGCCCTCTGAGAACCTGCCTCTGGTGAGTCTGAGCTAAAATACAGTCATTACTGAGCCCTGCCTGCACCACAGTCTTGAGAACTGTCATGAAATCTCCTTGATTTCTCTCCTCTAACTACCTGGTCTCATTAACAGCTGGAGGAAGCTGCGAAGGAGGTGGCTGATGAAGTGACCCGTCCCCGGCCTGCAGGGGAGGAGACGGTTCAGGATGTCCAGGTCATGCTGAAGAGCGACGCGCATCACGCTTCCATTCGTGGCCTCAAGGTACCTACACGCCCCTTTGTGACTCATCTCCTCACAGTTACCAACAGTTATTTGACTATTTGATCTCATTTTGTTGCTCCCTCTCTCCCACCACCTGTAGTCTGAGCAGGTGTCTCGCCTGGTGAAGGTGCACGGCATCATCATCTCAGCCACTGCGGTGAAGGCGAAGGCCACCAAAGTGTGTCTGCAGTGTCGCGGCTGTCGCTCTGTCATCAGTAACATCCCTCTGCCTCCAGGCCTGCAGGGCTACGCTCTGCCGCGCAAGTGCAACACGTGAGTTTGGAAACCATCTTCGCTCCTCCCCACAGACTTTTGCAGATGTTTGTGTCACATTTTCTTTCCACTGTGTCCAACAAGTTCTCTCTTGTTCTCAGCGAGAATGCTGGAAGGGTGAAGTGTCCCGTGGACCCCTACTTCATCATCCCTGACCGCTGCGTCTGCGTTGACTTCCAGACTCTCCGCCTGCAGGAATCTCCAGATGCTGTTCCTCACGGAGAGATGCCCCGGCACCTACAGCTCTACTGTGACAGGTGAGTAGTGTCTTGTCAAAGGAAGCAGTCCAGCGTGGTGTTTTCTGCTTCAGTGCTCTTACATAATTAGAAATGTGAAGTATCGTTAGCTCAAACATTTTCCTCTCCTCCTCCTCCTTTCAGGTATCTGTGCGATCGTGTGGTCCCAGGCAACAGAGTGACCATCATGGGAATCTACTCCATCAAGAAGACGGCTGCTGCAAAGACCAGAGGCAAAGAGAAGAGCGCTGGTGTAGGCATTCGTGCATCCTACCTGCGAGTGGTCGGCATCCAGATGGACACAGAGGGGGCAGGTAAAGATGAATCAAATGTGTTGTTATAGCGATGTAACAGGAGAATTAATGCACCCAGTTTGATCATTTCTTCCTTTTTTTTTCCTGTTCCAGGTCGTGGTGCCACTGGATCCGTCTCCCCACAGGAAGAGGAGGAACTGAGAGCGTTGGCTGCCACCCCCAATATCTACGCCTCTCTGGCACGCTCTGTAGCTCCCTCCATCTACGGCAGCGACGACCTGAAAAAGGCCATCACCTGTCTGTTGTTTGGAGGCTCAAGGAAGAGGTGAGGCCACCAGCACACCTGAAATCTGCACCATGTAGTATAAATCTTCTCCCTGTATGTTTGATAATGCCTTTGTTTCCTCTTTAGGCTGCCTGACGGTCTCACTCGTAGGGGCGACATCAACCTGCTGATGCTGGGAGATCCCGGCACAGCCAAGTCTCAGCTGCTGAAGTTTGTGGAGAGGTGCTCGCCTATCGGGGTAGGTGTCAATTCTGCTGTACTCACGGAGCATGACAGGAAAATAGCATATTGTCTCTCATTTATCTGAATCATCACTGCTTGTCATGCTCACACGCGACTTCACCAGCTGATCCTGATCTTTCATTCTGTGCCGTCAGGTTTACACCTCCGGTAAAGGCAGCAGTGCAGCCGGTCTGACGGCCTCTGTGTTGAGGGACCCAAACACTCGCGGGTTCATTATGGAAGGGGGAGCCATGGTGCTGGCCGATGGCGGAGTTGTATGCATTGATGAGTTTGACAAGGTAAAAAGATTTTGCGGTGCATTTTTCTGCTTTTTTCAGCTTCAGCCGTTAGTGTCCGAGAACTAATGATAAAACTGCTTTTTGTTGCTCAGATGAGAGAGGACGACAGAGTGGCCATTCACGAGGCCATGGAGCAACAGACCATCTCCATCGCCAAGGTTACTACCCACGTGTATTTAAAAACACACACATTATTTTTACTGTTCAAAGTGGTTAAAGGTGGAATCTAACCCCTCCACTCCTTCACAGGCCGGCATCACCACCACCCTGAACTCTCGCTGCTCTGTGCTGGCTGCAGCCAACTCCGTGTTTGGCCGCTGGGACGACACAAAGGGGGAGGACAACATTGACTTCATGCCCACCATCTTGTCCCGTTTTGATATGATCTTCATCATCAAAGACCAGCACGACCAGCAGAGAGACATGGTGAGGCGGCGCGCCCGTGACCTGTGCTTTCAATCGGAGCAGCCGCAGCATTTAATGTCGAGTCTAATATTCTCTGATACTCTTCCCTCTGCAGACGCTGGCCCGCCATGTCATGAACGTTCACCTGAGCGCTCAGACACAGACCGAGGGTGTCGAGGGCGAGATTCCACTGGCCACCTTCAAGAAATACATAGCCTATTCCAGAGCGTGAGTCTCATCTGCGTTTATATTCACAACCACACACAAGCTGGGTGTTTTCTTTATTCAGGATTATGTTGCACTTTCACTTATGTTATATGATTGTTTGCCCACAGTAAGTGCGGCCCTCGGCTCTCTGCTGCGGCTGCAGAGAAGCTGAAGAACAGATACGTGGTGATGAGGAGCGGAGCCAGAGAGCACGAACGAGAGACGGACAAAAGGCCCTCCATCCCCATCACCGTCAGGTATTTTCACATGTCGTCTTTCACATCTACATCAAGTATTTTAAAACCTGCCCTTTGGTACCTGAAACTAATCATTAACTTTTCTGCATTTTCAGGCAGCTGGAGGCCGTCGTGCGTATCGCAGAGTCTCTGGCCAAGATGAAGCTTCAGGCTGTGGCTGGGGAGGAGGAGATAGACGAGGCCCTCAGGCTGTTCCAAGTTTCCACACTGGACGCTGCTCTGTCAGGCAGCTTGTCAGGTACGTGTCTGTCACCGTGTAGTTTTCAGACTTTAAGTTATCAGGAGTGTGGTGGCTTATATGAGACAAAAGAGGTTCAGAACCTCTGCTCTACTCGTGTACTATGACTGGCCTTTAACTCATCTTTAAGTTTTTGCTAACGTTTTTATCTTGCATGTTTTGTCTCACTAGGAGTGGAGGGCTTCACTTCTCAGGAGGACCAAGAAATGATCTCGCGTGTTGAGAAGCAGCTGAAGAGACGCTTCGCCATCGGCTCCCAGGTGTCCGAGCACAGCATCGTGCAGGACTTCACCAAACAGGTCAGACTGAGAAAATCACATCTATGTAAAACCATTTATTTGTGTGTGTGTGACCTGTATGGTCATTCAATCAGACTGAAGAAGGGAAAAAAATGAATTTTCTACTCTGCATGTAACACAAAAACTTTATTGTTATTGTGTACTTTTTATACAGCACACAAAGACAATGTGATACTGAGACATGTTTTTTTTTTGTTTTTTTAACAAAATGAAGTGCTTGTCTGTCTGTCTGTCTTGTTCTGTGAGTAATCTCTGTATTTTCCTACTTTTGCCACCTTACAGAAGTATCCAGAGCACGCCATCTACAAAGTCCTCCACCTAATGCTGAGGAGAGGCGAGCTTCAGCACCGCATGCAGAGGAAAGTGCTCTACAGAGTCAAGTAGAGCGAGCCGACGCATATCCACGTTATTGTTGATTGTAAATAGTTGTGGTCTGTTTGTTTGTGCTGCTCTGCACTGACCGACGGACGTGTAAGAGTACTCTGGTCTCTCAGTCATGGTGGAAAAGGGTTTGATTCAAATGTGGGTTGGATTCAGTCAGATCTGGATTCACGGTGACTGTGTCAAAATTTATACTAAAACAACGACAAATGTTTAGAGTGTCACTGTTTTCATAAAGATGTCAAGTTTCTGCATGATGTGTAAAAAAAAATAAATGAAATTAAAGTATTTGAAATTGTTTCATTATCTGATTTATTTGATTCAACCCAGAAATGCTACAGAGTGAAAGTTATGAAGACTTACAGTTCTGACAGCGCAGGAGAGTTTAATAAAGGTCATAGAAATTACAACAAGTTGAGAAAATCACTGCAGGATTCCAGTTTAGAAACAAGAATTTCAGTTTCAGTCTTGATTACGTCACATTAAGTGATTAGTAAAGTGCCGTATGTGCATATCAGTTACGTCTGTTGATTGAAGCCTACAGGGTGTAGATTCCCACTCCGATAGTGGTCAGTGCGACGCATACTCCCACGGTGAACTGCATGATGGGTGAGGACGGAAACATGGAAGTGTTGACAGTGCTGCCTTCTGACTGGCTCACTGTTTCTGTTGTGACACTCAGCATTTTCTGCAAGTCATCAAAAACCTGAAGCAAAAAGGCATTAAAAACTCTTAGCAAGTTGGTATCGAGCTTACGCAGCATGTATGAGATTCACTTCCTCCTCTCAGAGGTTGACTTAGAGTCACATTGTTATTTTCTATTAGTGGTCGCTGCACCGCCCAACTACAGGATAAATCTTTAATCGCTTTAATCCCTCTTTTCTCACCTGGATGTTGAACTCAAAGGCGGCGACGGCCTCCTCCAGCACCGCCGCCTTCTCCTCCTTCGTCAGCTCGATGCTGTTCATCCGGCTCCGGTACAGCTGCTTGAAGCGGTTGGGACTGGTCACGCCGGGGAAGGAGAAGAACGAAAGCCCCTCTTTGCTGTTCAGCCCGAGGGACTTCTGGGTAATTTTCCCCAGCACTTGACCTCCTGATAGATCACCGAGATAACGGGTGTAGGCGTGGGCCACCAGCAGCTCTGGGCTCTCTTTGCCGATCTGGTGAAATAAAGGTACGAGTTCAGCTGTAATTTCCCAACAGGCTCTGTCCTGAGCGTCGACCCAGCGCCTCCCTTCTCCACTCACCTCTCGCAGCCTCTGTACATATCTGTGCGTGGCGGCGGGAACGATCACCTTCTTCCTCCAGTCTGAGCCCAAGAAATGCTCCAGATCTCTTTCGAGAGACTCCAGGCGGGCGAGCTCTTGGGGGAAGTATATTGGAGCAACAGCCGGATGGGAGGAATTCCTGTCCAGCTCCTCTTCCAGTGCCTTGTAGATCTCATAGAGGGAACACAGCAGGACCTGACGGAGGCGTAAAGATCCATCTCTCAGGACAGCGTAAAGAAATAGAGCAGCACACAGATGTGTTGGCGTGTGGAGGTTACCTTGTACTGTGGCAGCGTGATCTGTCCCCTCTGGTAACTCAGCATCAGCTGTGTGTTTTCAGCTCTCACATGAGTGTCCTTAGTTGCTGCTTTAATCTGCTCCGATAAATCGCTGTTGGAAGGCAACATAAAAATGGCACAGTTATTCAGGAGGGACATGAAATCCTGGAAGAGCGTACATTTTCTGTGTGATTAACATCTTTTAAAAACTCTTGAACATTAATCAGTTACCTGCCAACCTCCCCGGTATCATTTTTCCTGGCACTCTTCATGGTCTCCATCTCTACAGCCTGCAATGAAAAGTTGATTTGGTTGAGTTGAAGACATTTAGTTTAAATAACAGTGTATGTAAAAGTGTAACAGTGTATATAACGCACCTCTAATGAAGTTGACAGATGTTGTCAGATGTGGCCTCCTCTGCGTTAATGCTCCTCTGTGTCCTCTCAGCTCTGTCCGGCCTCTTTTATACAGCCATGGTGCTGCAGCAGCTGAGTCAAAGGGGAAGTGAGACTGCTGACTCATGTTTCTCACAATACTGAGGCTTAACATGACAAGGCAGATGTGTGAATGTGTTGGGCAAATCTGAAAACATGATGAGGCAGAAATCACAAGCCCAAGTTTAACACACTGTTGAAACTCAGTGGTGAGCACATTTACTCAAATACTGCACTTAAGTACAATTTCACAGTCTTCTTACTTTATCTAGCTGTTTTTGTACTATATACCACTCCACTACTTATCAGAGGGCAATAATGTGCCTTTATCTGCAAGAAGGGAACAAAGATAGATATCTTTTCTTTG
>JAVQJZ010107368.1:0-12028 GCA_036025355.1 Leiopotherapon unicolor | reverse complement strand
TTTGCAGTTGCAAATGCAGTATTTTATTTTGACACGGTGATTTGCCTTGTGATCTTCAATGAATTCATCCCAGTATCATAATTAGTCCACAAACATGCTGCTGATGTTTCAAGACTTCCTGAATTCATTACAGACATCTTAGCTGCTGATTGTTGATTTGGGTTTCCACAAAATAACAATCAGCCATGCGAAGAGATTATACCCTAAAAAAACAACACAAAATGTCCAAGATATCATCGCTGTTCTGCCGCACAAACACACAGAGACCGACACACATCCCCTGATGGTGACTGTCCCTCTCCACATACTCACATGCCTGGCTGATCACTTGGACCCACAGGGCCTCCCAAACCTCTGTAGATGTGTTCCCGAGGGTTTCCTCCCATTGCATCCATAGCCGAGGGAACATGTGTTGTTGATACGCTCTGCTCGGCTGTGGGATGGAATCCGAGTAGGGTCATTTTTATGTTGAAATGCTCACCTTTGCATCAGCCTGGTCATTCCTGTGTTTATTTATTAAAATGAGAGACAACAGTGTATCAATAATACAGTGAGGAGTCACAAGCATGCTGCAGCCCAGGAAATAATCTGGGCCTTTTTTTTGTACATATTTTTAGTTTTGCAGTTTGGACAAAGCCAGGATAATTGTTTCCCCCTGTTTCCAGCCTTTATGCTAAGCTAAGCCAACTCGCTGCTGGCTGTAGCCTCTTATTCAGTTTACACCTTTGAGAGTGGTGTCAACCTTCTCCTCTGACTCTTAGCAAGAAGGCAAACTGTTCCTTTAAAAGCCTGAAGACTGAAGCATTCAGGGTTACAGCTGTACATGTACACATCTTTGCACTGTTACGGGTCTCCACTGTGTTCACACTGCTGCTTTAAAAAAAAAAATCACATGGCAGTGAAAACCATGAAAATATGAGCATAATTAGTAGGATACTGGGAATAAATGTAACAAACAGTCATACATTTTTCGCTTGTCTAAATTACCCCAAAGATGAGGAAAAACGAAACATCTGTTACCTCTGTCCTGCTCTGTGGGACTGCGCCGTGCCTCCCCTGGGGCAGACAGAATGGGAGCGGCTGGAATAAGGTGTATGTATGATAGAGTGTGTGTGTGTGTGTAGGTGTAGGTGTGCGGAGGAGGAGGGGTACGAACCGAGTGGGTGGGGGGAGGGATGAGAGGCAGGCTGTTGGAGGGGTGGTGGAGGTGGAGGGAGGGTGAGGATGGATGGAGTGCAGTGGGGGGAAAGAGAGGAAAACCTCAGCGGAACAAAAGACCTTCAGGATTAATTAGGCGTCAGATTGGTTGCAGGGCACGGCGGGGGGAGAGAGAGGGTGAGAGATGTAGAGGGAGAGAGAGCGAGGGAGAGTTTAGCATTCTGGGAAGACCTCATGTCCTCAGCCCTCATATTTCAGCCTGCCTGCCCATGAGTATACAACAGCCAGCTAGTTAAGGCCCGCGCTGTGCCTGGAACCACTGTCCATCAGGTTATGGATGGAGCCCCTGCTACATCTTCATGTATTTTATTGTTATCCCACTGGGCAATAAGAGGAAACACAGAGGTCATACATGTAACGCATAATGTTTACATGATGCTTTTTCACACCCCTCCGCACATATTTGCAATGTGTGTGTGTATGTGGGGGGGTGTGGGGGGGTTGGTGGCAGTAAAATAGGTGCAATATTTCATAGTATTCACTCCGTATAGCAGCATTTCTCCGTGCCCGAGTTGCCATCCGCGATAGCTGAGTCCTGCCAAATTAGAGGAGTATGAATGCACAAAATAAATGCAGCTGAACTCTTACTGAACTTCTCACTTTCTCCGCTCTTATCAGCTGATTTTTTTTTCCTTCTCATGACAATCGCTTCCAGAACAGCTGAATTGCTGATTCGGGTCACAGGCGTCACCTTTAAATTTAAGAGGCGGACTCGAAGCTGCCTGTTAATACCGTCTCCGTTGACATTGTCACAGAGGGATGTTTCTGGGGCGACCTTTGATGCCCCCCACACCCCCCCCCCCCCACCCCCCCACCCTTCCTCCGATACAGGAAGTGCTGAACTCTGCATACAGATGACAGGCAGGGTTGCCATGAGTCACAGTGTCTTCGCCCGACGCCGTCTCCTCGCAAAGCACTTAGCGGATCAAACACGAGCCATTCTGGAGGCTAGAGCAAATCATGCCCTCAGAACATTTGTACCAATCATTCACAGTATCACAGAGGTGGTTTGTACGTACAGCTTCAAGATATCTCGGCAGCGCGAACTTTAGAACAAAGTCTTCTGGGTAGATGGGCTGATTAGCCATTCGATTGGCTTCACAGAGCAATGATAAAGCTTTGACAGATTGTGTTATATGGGGGAAAAAAATCCACGGCTCACAGCATGAATAGTTATCATGTGCTTTAGTCAGAAGCTGAAAGAAAAAGTTTTCAGTCCTGGTGACTTTTAAGCTTTTAGACTAAGAAAAGTCTGACCCAGCTCGCTGCACTTATCCATCACTTTCGGTAAAAAGATGATGAATTACTAATAGCACTGGCAGAGTTGTCCTTGCAGTTGTATTTAACTTTAACCGCCAGTTCAGCATGCGCACATTGACTTTTAATACATTTCTACCTTTGCTTTAGCACCTGGTTGTACGTCAGCAGGTACAGAACAAATCCATTCCCGCCGCCATGTTTAGTGTCTCTGCACCCTGGTGGAGTCTCGGGGCCTGAATTGCGCTCTCCTGTGCAGGATGATGAACTAGCACCACTCCTGCTGATGGAGAAATGAAGCGCTACAGTCGCAGACAGACAGACAGACGCATATGGGTTGATGAGGAGAGTTCATACACTCAAGGCATATAAACAAAAGTCGACTTAAAACACGCCAACGGTGTGTGACTGAGCGTCCCTCTGTGTGAGGGTGTTTTTAGTGTCGGTCTTCTCCCACTGGGACAGATTCACATGCAGTGTAGTGCTGCAGACAGCACAGGATGTGACAGTGATGGTGGAAGCCACACAGAATAAACAGTTAAATTAATTAGGAGGGACAAAATGAAAAAGGAAAAAAATAACATGAGGGATTATTCAGGTGCATAAGTAGTGATTTTTATTTTTCAATATAACTATACAACTGAATCACAAAGTGTCTCAAAGTGTCTCTGACACAATTCTGTTCCTAAAAGTTGTGGTAACCGTCGTAAGAGCAAGTGTAGTTTAAGAGTACAGCACACCCTCAGTGAGCATCTACTTTGACAGAAATACAATAGAAGAGCAACAAATGTATCAGAAAACCTGTGATGTAAAAAAAAAGCAGATCAGTTGCCCATATACTGATGGCAGTTGTAGAGATATGCACGAGCACACGCACACCTGCCTGTGCAGCGCGCAGACCGTCCGCCTTAGACAGGTCTTAGCTCCTTTTTTCCTCTTTTGTTAATTTATCTGATTTCTCCAACAACCCCGGTGTCAAGCACCTTCCCCTCCGAACCACTTCTACAGAAACACATTTACAGCTTCGGCTCGGTTTAAACGTGGCAGCTGCTTCACACAAACAGCCCGGCTGACATCCGGTGCCTCCTCTCTCTGCGGCGTTACTGAGGCTTAACCTGACCGGCGGTGGAGGCAGATGCATCCACGGATTGTGGAGGTGGAACGAGGAGCGTGTCTTAAGGTGAAGCACTCGTTTGTGTCTGTTTCTTTGCCCGTCCACTCTTCAGGGGGTGGAATGGACAAAAAGCATGAAAAAGGAATTAAGGAAACAGCTAGTTAAATCTCCTGTACAACGCTCAAACGCTTGACACGCATTAATTAGAGAAAGCGTCTGACACATCAGACAGCGCCGAGCAGTGGCGTGTAATTTTCAAAAGCAGGCGCAGACTTAAAAGTACAATATGCACACACACAATAGGTATAGACCATTAGTGTTCTTTGACTTTTTTTTCTCTTCTCAGTTCAATATTGACTCTCCTTTCAGTCTATTGTCATGCCTCTCCTGCTCTCTCGGCTGGCCTGCTGCAGGAGCTTATGAAGCGTGTGTGTGTGCACTTGAAAGGTTTTGCGGGAAAAAGAAAGAAAAGGTGACAAAAGAGAGCATGTGCATTTGTTACAGTCTATCTTGCCGTTCTGCTTACTCTGCAAACGCCACGTGATGGATTTTTAGTAAATGTTAAAAGAGCAGGGGCCACAGACTGATTCCTCTGGCACACTCAAAAGGCTTTCTCGCACGGTTATTTGCATTCATTTCATCCGCGGGCTGTGAAGTGCATATTATATTATGTCGCCCGGGCTGTGTATGTGTGCACACGCAGCGGTCGACGGTGAGAGGGATCATGCACTGTTTAAGCCTCTTCTGTCAGGGGATGTTTGTTAGAAGCCACATTCATCAGTGCAGAAAAGAGCGACGCTATTTTCTCCAAAGGGCAGGTGTAAACTTATAGCGACTGTCTGCAGGATAAACATGTCATTGTTGTCGTGAGGGGGGCAACAGCTCTGTTTGGAGTTTGTCCAGTGGGATTAGAAAGCTTGTCATATGCCCCCAAAAGTGAACTTTCTCACCCCACTGAGGAGTGTGGCATCTCTAAGTTGCAGTTGAAGTTATGAGGTCTCACCCAATCATTTGACCTCACAGCGTTGCACGAGCCTGCGTGGAGGGTCAGCACGAAAAGATATATGAACACGTTTTAATGCAACCTGAACAAATACAAACAGCAGCCATGTTTTTTGCAGTAATATTCATCATCAGTGACAGTTTTCACCACATTTACTGGTCAGAGGGTTTTCTGATGTTTGACAGCTGTTTATTTTTACTTCACAGTCAATGTTAAGAAATTGAAGCCCAGCACACAAGCTGAAGTTAGGGGCTGTCTCAAAGGTGCATGCAAAATGGCCATAAGGACTTCTTTATTTTCTTTGTGAGCTTCTTCCCATTGCATGCACAATATTGTTTCAGAAATTGTAACTCTACCATATGGCCCAGTGAGTTCTTCTGCCCCCTCACCTGTTTTCTTACTCATTTGGGCCTCTGCCAATTATATACGCAATATCCTGGGGTTTTTTTAAAAGAAAAATCATGAAATGTGGCCCAATGCTGTGACTTATTGACTTATAGTCACAGAAACAGATACATAATTTTCTGATATTTAGAGGCTGAAGACACCATTCTTACACAGCGCATGTGACATTTTGTTTTCCAGAAACACTCAACACTAACAAATACATAACAGAGAACTTTTCTCAGAGTTGTATTTTTGACGACAAAGAATCCCAAAGTACAAAGTTTCCATGTACGCCTCCATAAATACAAACACACCAAAGGACCATTAGCTCAAGTAAAGTTAGCTTACCTGTCCCGACCGCCTCAATTATTTTTACCTCCTCTCCCTCATGTCACTGAGGCGCCCCAAACCAACACAACACTGACATTTCCCCATGATCCCTTGTTGACTGTTAGGAATTCAAAAAGAACACCCAGAGCTATGAATCAAATGTCAGCCGTGGCGCTGTGGTGGAACCGTATCAATATCTGATGATGTATGGCTGGCTGTAGGGCCTTTTGGCCACAGCAGCACCCACAGACATGACACAGAGTCCGGTCCACACTTAGTCACCAGCAGAGGGAAGGCCGCTGGATAAATGACTCCTTCACAAGAAAATGGACTCACCACACTGCAAAGAAGTCAAATAGTCTCGTACCTTGTCATAAAAAAGTACTGTTTTTCTTGAAACGCTTAAACCAAAAGTCAGCCAGGTTATTTAAGACACTGTAATTACTTAACTCCTCTGTTGATTTACTTTTGCACCATTGTAAGATAAACTTGTTCAGGTGATAACTGTGTAATCCTGCAGAACAGTGAGGTGTATTAGTGTTGGCATCATCTCAGCTGTGTTCAACAGTCGGTTTGTTTTGTTTCTGCACTCATATTAACACCACGCCGTACCTCCGACAGTACATTATGTTACAGGCGTTGCTAGACAGGAGACAGAAAGCACCAGTGTTTCCCTCGTCTGCGTCTCTAATCTCTTCGCCAAGAGGAAAGCGGTGCTTGGCAACAGACGTTCACGGGCACCGTTCAAAGGGTGGTGGCGGGGTTTGAAGTCTCGCTGATTGCCAGGGTCGAGCCCGCCAAAAGAGCCACAGCGGTATCTTCAAGAGCAGCAGAGATGGAGGCGCGGCCGGCGCGTCTGGGTGGAGGCCGGCACAATCGCTCACCGTTTTTTTTGGGGGGGCGGGGGGGTCGAAGCGCTTCAGAGGAGCCATTTGAATGGCTTGGGTTCTTTCAAGACATGAAAGGCGATGCTAGATCCTGCCATCCTCCCAAATGTTTTAAAGCCGTCGCTGCAGCCTCTCCACATGTCGAACACTGTTTTGTTGTCATTATTATTTCTGTGGCTCTGCTCCGACCTGTGTGAAATATTACAGATTCCAGACAGAAATCCTCTGTAGGGAGATTGAGTAGTAGGGAGATACAGTAGGACTGATAAATCTGTGAGCGCACACATCATGCCAATATGTGACTTTTATTAAAAACGCAATGTCCCACACCTCTGTTATGATAGAAGTCCGTCTCTGACCACTGCATGAGAATATTGTTTTATTATGATTATTATTTTATATCACATATATGAACTTGAAACGAGGATGGTGTGAGCGTTTTTACAGACAGTGTGAACCTGCATAACCCTGTCTTAAAGCTGCTGGCTTCAGAAGAGAGTGGACTTCAGGCCTGATCATGACTGATCATAACTGACTTTTTTTCCACAGATCATCTGTTTCATGTACTATTGTCATAGTGACAGTTTTAGCTAATATGACTAAAAGTTATTTTTAAACAGGTTACCTACTTCTGCTTTAAAGAGCTGCTACCCTGGCCCAGATTTCAGTGGAGATGTCAGTTTTCCACAGCAGTGTAAATGCTGATTCATGAGAAACAAGAAGAAGACTGAAAAAAACACACTAGACAGTATCTTCAGTATTTAAAAATTATATATTGAGATTCTGTAAACAAAAGTTCTCCCTGAAATTAATAATGTAATTAAAGAAAAAATCAATTGTTATGTGTATCGCAGACTAGTCTGAGTAACTTTAGCTGTGATGTAATCTGTGCTCCTCTCTCTTTTTTTAGATTTCTGTTAAGACGTTCCTGTTGTATAATAAACTTATCAACCTCTTCCTGTTTGACATGCTCTTTCTAAGAAGAATTGAATGTCTTTGTGTAGCTTAATATTTGCTCAAACAGAGCACAGACGATGTGTAATATCTGAAGATTTGTTCTGCACCTCACAGTGTTTTTTTTTAATGTCTCAGTATGCAAATTGAAGATATTGAAAATCTCTAGATATTCACTTGTGGTAGCTGTAATCCAAATATATCAGTGTATTTTAAAAGTCATGCAAGTATATTTTCTATATTCGGCTCTGTCTCAGCAATAAATCACATAAAATAATCTAACCTGGAGGTTCCTTCCACGGGACATTCCCCAATATTCATAACTGACTTTTAGTGACAATTAGTTGCAGTTGATAAGCACTTATTGGAGAGCTTGTCCCTTCAGAGTGCTTCATAAATCTCTGCAGCAACTATTCAATATCACAATGGGGTCTTAAATTATTACTGATGTGCAGGAGTTTCATTCTACACAATGTGATATTTGTATATATAACATTTCTCTCCTGACTGGTACAGCGGACCACAGAGGTTGGTCCCCCTTCACTCTCTATCTCTCTCCATCCGCCGAATCATGTGCAGATTAATGGGAGCTGTGTGAACAGCCCTCAGGCCTTTGGAGTGGCCGCCTCCTCCTCCTCCTCCATCCTCCATCCTCCCTTAGTCAACTACGCACTGTAGATGATAGACTCTTGTTAAATCCTCATCGCTGACCCTCTCATTTCCTCCTCTGCCTCCATCCAGCCTCTTTTGCTCTCTAAGTGCCTGCCTGTTCCTCTCCTCTCTCTTTCTCTCTCCTCCATCTCTCCATCTCTCTCGGGGGTGGGTCATGTTATCTTTTCGCAGGAGTCCCTCTGCTGGCCTTTGGTGCATAATGTATAAAGCCGCTGGTGTGTGTTTTACACTGTGCCTGACATTATTAAGTCGTTCCAGGCATATCGCTGCTTTTATCTCCACCATGGAGGTTAATCAGAGGGGATTTATACCAAAACGACTTAGACGCGCTCCAACCGTTGTCACCCTGAACCTTCCCCCCTCCCCCCACTTTCTCTCGCTTTCTGTCATTTCCTCTGCACTGTGCATATTTTAAAGGCTCTGGATTCAGTAACAGGATGTTAGTCTATGCAGTTACTTTAAACTGTGAGCTGTCTAGTTAAGCAGAAATGACATCACATAATCTTTTAAATGGCATCTCCTCGGGAATGCTCGGGAGGTCTAGGAGCAGCCCTGTGGAGCATCATCGCACAAATTCACTTTAAAATAGCCTAGAAGGAAATGCAACATAATTGCATTTCTAATTTCATAGTGATGTTAATTACAGTAATTAATGCTAGATATAGTCCAATCTAAGAACTGCAGATACATCAGTGTGTGACTGGGATGTGAAACATGGTGGAACATCAGACAGAAAATCACTAAACATAATTACTCATAGAAATAGCCATCCATCCATCAGCCTTTATCCTTCAAAGGGTTGTAGGGTTGGGGGGTGGACAGTTTGGACAGGTCACCAAAGGGCCAAAGAGACAATATTTTCTCAAAGTGTTTGTGAATATGCTTCACGTTTGACCTCAAATTAACATTTGCTCTCTGGCTGGTGTCTGTCTGTTAAACCTGCGACAGATTCAAAGACGGCTCAGTGGAATAACGACTGTAGAGATGCTGTCATCTTTCCAAGGCAGAGAACTCACAGGAACCAAAGCAGAGAAAAACCATGCTGGGGGGGTGAAGGGTATTTGGGAACTTGGCAAGCACGGTTTCCAGGTTACAGCCACACCAAACACGGGCCAGGCCCTGATAGCGTGGATGTAGTCATAACTGGCTGTGCTTGTTTGATCAGATGAAGAGAATTTAGACTGATAATGAGTTTTAGAGTCAGTCGCGCTTAACATCTGTGTTTGCTGGTTATGATTCAGTGGCTCCGCTTCGTTTTGGCCTGAATGTTGAGGTTTCATTTCCCACTATAATGTTTGGAGTTAGGCTTAAGAGCATTAGTGACTTTGAGCAGATGAAACCAATCAGGGGACACATGAAGTTAGCTGTGTGACCAAAGTTTGGCTTACCTATTTTCATTTTATCATCCATGAACTACTGACCATCGACACAATCAAGCTCTGCACAGATGAAACATGTTTGCCTCTCACAAAGTGATTGTTTTCCGAGATACTGTCCAGACACTCGACTGACAAGCTGACAAAGTGTTTACCCGTCATGTCAGCATGATTTTAGATGGGTCCGTCACGTGGACATCTAATGTCACGTTGTTACACTTGAAATCTTTTGTTACGCCTCCTGTGACTGCTTTATGCTGATTCCTCTCCTTTTAAAGCCCTTAGTCTTGTAATTTACATGATAGAGTCTATCATCACCATGCTACCATGCTGCAGTGTAGGTGGTGTGAAACTGACCATGTTCACCATCTTAGAATAGTGTGTTAGCATGCTGACAATTAACACTAAACAGCTGAGGCTGGTACAACCAACCAAAACCAAAATCTGACCTGGTGCTGGATAAAAGGTCAGGAGGTCACCAAAGTTTGTTCTAATCTTCCTTTGAGGACCACAAATGTGTTCGCCAAATTTAACAACCATCCCTTCAGTAGTTGTTGAGATCTTTCAATCTAGAGCTGATCGACTGACGTCCCTGCAGCCACACCACCACACATGGCTGAAGTCTCCTCGTATATTCCAACGCGTCCGGCGGCCTCAGTTACTCAGTGAGTGTGGTTCCTTACAGAAGAACTGGGCCATCGGGATTGATTGTGGCCCCAAGTGGAGAGTAGGGAAGAAATAATGATCTCTGCTATGTTTAGTAGCGTCCTTGGTTTTTGGCTCATTCTCGTGGTGGCTCTTCCTCGACTCTGATCTGTACCACATGCGCCAGGCCTGTCGTCTTGGTTTCCACCTTTTCAAACCTAATGAGGAGTCTCTGCTTGAGCTCTGCTTTGCTGTGGAAGACCTGCGGTGCGGCGTCCCACCCACCCCTCCTCACCCGCGCCGGGGGAAGGAAGGTGGGGCGAGCTGTGGCAGAGACAGATCAATTGCACAATCTCTGTCACTTGCTCTCTCTCTTGTGCTCCTTCATGTGCCTTTGTTCTCGCTCGCCAACATCAAGCATGTGGTTTGAAAGGGAGAAAAAGCCCTCCTCTCATGATGACGAGGGGCCGCATGGTGCAGCCCGGCCGTCTGATCTGACTGACAAGGCCCCGCTGTTCAGGCAAAAAGTTTGACACACACACACAAACACACACACACACACACACACACACACTGAGAGAAATCTGTTCCACGGGCTGCGGGGCCATCTGGCCATCACACAGGAAAAGGTTGGATGTAGTTGGAGGCGAGGTGCTGGAGCGTTTCGCGGCGCACTCCAAATTTGCACACAGTTCAACTTCTCCGCGTTGCACTTTGTTGCCATCACATGACACAACATCGGCACCTTTCACTGTCAATAAAAGACGAGACAACAGAACAGCCACTGAAAGGAGACTGGAGCACGAACGCTGTCATATCTTGTTTTGTTTTGTTTTGTTTTCCTCTCGCGATACAGATCAGGAGGACGGAGCAAAGGAGCAAAAGATTTAGGAGTGCGCTTGATGCTATGTGTCATATGGAGAACAAACAAGAGGGAAATCTGTCTCGCCACGAGGAGTCTGGCTTTTTGAGAATCTAAAAAGCCCCCAGAGGCAACGCTTCCACCAAATGAATAGATATCCATTTTCAAAAGCCTCATGCTTGGCGGCAGGCGAGGGACGGGGAGAGGGAAGGGAAGGGCGGGCTGGTGGTGGTGGTGTAGGGGGGGGGGATATCTAGGCAGAGGGCAGACACTATTAAAACTCGGGAGAATGAATTGTTAAATACCTCTATAAAGAAATATAAGACATGGCCCCGTTTTTATGCTGCCTGGGCCGCTCTGCAGGCGGGTGATAAGGTGCTGAGGGTGGTGGGTTGAACCTGTGTGTGTGTGTGTGTGTGCATGTGTGTGTGTTTTCCTGAGGGTGGGGTAAAATCAAACCCACATCCACCCCCTGCTACTGTGAACATGAGCAGCGATGTTCGTGAAGGAGTGACACACACGATCAACATGGCTGCCTCGGTTTTACACTCCACGTTTCACCAAATTAACGGGGGAAGCATACGGCGAGCGTTATAGAGGGCCTTAAAATGTAATCACTGATGAATCTCCGTTCATCATTTCCCTTTGGGGCCTTCGTGCTAAACAATAAATTCCCCAGTTGAGCGTTTTGTCTCCCTTTCGCAACACACACACACTCATGCCCGCCACCTCTACCAGTGTGTGCACACTTCTAGGTCAGGCAGCAGCGGAGAAAATTTCCCTGTTGACATTTTGTGTTTCTGGCACAATATTGACTTCAGAGGGAAGGCAGCAGGAGGATTGTTGGTGACATTCCACATTACCTTGGAGATAGACGGCAAACTGTTTACGTGCACACTTGAGGAGGAGGAGAGGGTGGCAGTGAAGGGAGGGGTGGATGGACGGACGGACGGACAGATAACAAAATAGGCCAGTAATGCTTCCACGATCTGCTTTTTTTTTCAGTGAATTTTTCAAAGGTATTTTTAATGCCAGATATTTAAAGCACACCAAAAGTGCTTTACTCTAGACATGTGGCTGTTGTTGCCATCATCCAAGGCATTATGTTTCTGAGCTGTCCATCTGTCCATCAGCACATCCCATTCTCTTGAACGACACGTATCTCAGTCACATCTTGAGAGGATTCTTTCAGATGTAGCACAAATTTCCACTTGGACTGATTAATCAACTTAGAATTTGGTGGTATAATGAAGTGATTATATTTTTAACCGAAAAAGGTCAAAGGTCAACTTCACTGTAACATTAAAATCTCCTGGAATTTTC
>JAVQJZ010107335.1:0-11197 GCA_036025355.1 Leiopotherapon unicolor | reverse complement strand
ACAAACTATGAAACTCTAACAAAGATTAGATAGATGCACAAAGATAAGATTTGCCACAGTGGATTTATCTGTCGAGCACTGAAGTTTCTTTGGTTTAATTTACTGGACTTCATATCACTGCAGAACACACACACACTTGCACGCACACACACACACACACACACACACACACAGAATAGATCTTGTTACCTTTGTTGTGCTCTTGTTAGATGTACCAGTGACCCACAGCAGAGCTACAAAAGAGGCGAGAGTGGGTGTGGTTAGGACACAAGCATGACACACGCACTCTCACAGACACACAGACACACACACACACACACACACACACACACACACTCTGAAGCTGTTGAAGCAGACGTTTATTTGAGTGTTTTATTGATGAGGCCGGATGAAAGAGAGGAGGATGATGAAACAAGAGGAGGAGAGGATGGAGGAAAGAAAGCATGGTGGAGGCTTTAGGAGCTGTTCTGACAGTAAAGACTCAGCTGTTGAGTAAAGATGCTGCAACAAGTTGAAAGTGACTCTTAGTTTCCACGGAAATTCATGTGGCTTTGATAATTGTTTGCATCTTATCTCTGTGACGGCGGCTGGTGAAACTGTAGTTCCTGTGAAAACGGGCTGTGTGTCGAGACCTCCCAGAAATTACAGCACATGTTAAGCCTCACGTAGTTACCCAGAATTTTGTAAAGGCCTCTAAACGTTTTTAAAGTCAAAGGGCCTTACAGCTGGCGTCACCATCTAATCTGTTTTCATTCACTGGAATCAGATGAGTCTCTTAATTGCCTCTTCTCAGCTTTGCACCTTGCACCTGAAGCAGCTCGTTTCGAGGCGCCGCGGGCCGTCTCGGTCGAACATGTCTAAACTTAAGCTGCGTCGAGCGCTATGTCATCTCAGACAAAGAAAAAACCTGACATCAGCTTGAAGGAACTAAACAGTCTGTGCAGTTTGGCGGTGAGTAATGCTAATGTAAGCTACTGAGAAAGGTCTACGGTGGGAGGAGTTTTCATCCTCTTCGAGAGCGAGCTGAGCGGCAGCTGGGGCTCTTAATGTCTCCTCGTTTTCTCCAAAGCTTTCTTTCAGAGCAGTGCACATAAAGTATGCAGTCTGTGCAGCTCTGATCCAGGACATGCACATTTAAGTGAATCAGGAATCATGTTTCAACAACAACACGCAGGATGGAAGTCAAAAGTAAGAAAGTAAGATTCACTTGGACACAGACTTCCATTGAATTCAACAGAAAATAAAAGATGGTGCCGGATTTCTTTGTCACTCTCGGGGCTGCCACATGTTGGATGAATGAAATGATGTTGATTTAAAGAAATAAAAATGCATTGTCAAAAACCAACATTGGACTGGAGTTAACAAGTCAGTGTTAGCTGCTGCTGCGAAAGTAAAGTTTACTTCATCCCGACTTTAACTCAGAATCTGCGACTCTGTCTTTTCCAGAGTCAACAAATAACTTCTTTCCAAATATAAAACTTATTCCATTCAGATGTACTGTCAGTATATTAATCTCCTGTTCGCTTTGTTCAGGTTGTTGGCTCTCATTTTTTTTAAAAATGAGAATATTTAATCCATCTATGAGAAAGCTGCTTTGATAGAAGGTGAATGGAATATTCACCGTTGAGTTGATGGAGAATCACTTGGCCCGACACCAGGTTGTAAAACAGTTCTCCTGAATACAAGGCTTGATTTATGTGTTATCTTTGGGCTGAAGCTGGGTTGCAGATTTTTGTTTGGTAAGTTCCCACACAAAAGAACGTTTTTGTTGTTTTTTTTCCTTGGAAAATATGAGAGATTTAAAGGAATATGTCGACTGTTTCTGAGAATGATGATCAAGTTATGTAAAAAGACGCGGACCACAAATAATGAGGTGTTCAGTGTTTGCTTCAAAGCTTTAGTATACACAACGATGACGTGATAACTAAACAGAGATTACTGATATTTCACTTTGTAAAATAAAAAAAGCATTATTATCTGGAGAGGTGACTCAACTGTAGTTTACTTTTGGAGCTTTTTCAGGTGACCTGAACGGTGTCATTCTGCCTCTGAATGACAACAAAAGATGTTTTCCAGGAACAGAAATCGTCCCGTGGGGAGAAATGGTCACTGGGATTGTCTTGATATCATCTTTCATTTCTCACCTAGTATCATGTTTCTTCTTCTCACACAACATGGCGTATGCTTTTGTGTCATCGTGGTGCAACGCGGATGTCATCACTGAATATGTACATGAACAAACCCAGGCTGAGTGATGAAACATGTAGTCGATTACATTACAGACATTCAGCAGATGCTTTTGTCTCAAGAGCCTCTGAGTAAGTGCGTTCAGCTCGAAAGGAACAAGAGCTAAATGTCTCAAAAATTCATCTCTCACAAACAAACCGTGAAAGCGTGTTCAGCAGAAACTTAAGCACCCGAACGCTTTGTCAGCTCAATCTTTCAGCTTTTATTTGCATCTCTGCTGCTTTCACACCCATTTTTATACTCCTGATAACGTTTTACTCTTTCCTTTAATCTTCTGTGGCTTTTCTTTTTGTGGCACAGACAAACTCTGTATTATGCAACGATGCACACAGTCGTCTTATTATTCTTGTGAAATCAGGTAACACCACCACGTGCTGAACTTTGAGTCCAATTTCATATCTTGACGCAAAATCTCTCAGCTAAAAATACTACTAATCAGAAGCCGCTTCACTATTAAAGTAACTTGGAAATCGAAGCATCAATTGGATATTCTCATGAGCAAATATTCAACTTAACAAGAGCGTGAGAACTGAAGTTGGACAAGTTGCGGCAAGTACGTAGTAATTTGAAAACAACGAACTTCAGAGTAAAAAATCTTAATGTCATTGTTCACCTGCAAGCCTGTACACGGCCTATTGTCAATCACTATCAGCAGAAAATGGCCCCGGCCAAGTGTTAGTCAGCCAAACACACACACACACACACAAACACACACACACACACACACACACTCCCTTAACAGTGAGTGAATGCACATCCCAGAAATTTGAACTCATCATTCAAGCAGGCGTGAAGAACAAAACCCTGTGATATGAAAATGATTGTGAAATGAATTGTACAAAAACACTACGGAGGTTCAAAGATGACCTGCCTCCGTTTCCTCCAATGACTGACCTACAGCAGGTTAGAAAATGGATGGATGGGCTTCTTGACGTTTTGTTGAGTGATTCTGTATTGATGCAGTAAAGTCTATAATCAGTTTCCAACAGACTGTCATTTCTGAGAAAAATAAATCATGGATAGAAACCTGAAACTGAGATGCATCGAGAATCATTTGATAATCTAATTGTAATGTGACTGACGGTCATTTGGAAGCAACAAACAACAGGATGATCAAAAGGATAACCTCCTATAGGAAAGACACAAATACAGAAAACACCTCTTTCATTGCACAAAAGACTCACAAAGCTTTCAATTAAAGCCATTTAAAGGTGGTATCATGACAAGACTTTGATAGGGAAAAGCACGTCTAATGAGCTTGTGTGATTTCCATTTGCACCAGTTCAGTGAAGTAAATATCTGCCTTTTAGACAAGATGAGACAAAACAGCAGGACACCAGAAGAGAAGAAAATACAGCGACCGGCGGGACGCGACAAGATCACATTCCCAAAATCTGCTGGGAATTTCTGCTCTCCTCTGGTTTCATGTGGAGGCGGCCGCCTTGTTCCAACTTGTCATTAAAGGGAGAAGAAAGAAGCGGGGAGAAGGGAAAAACAAGCGTTTGATTTTACTACGCAGCGAGCGAGGGGAGGGGGAGGCAGACGATGACAAGACAGAGAGGGTGTTGAAGAAAGCTGTCTACATTTGAATGGACGAACGTGGGAGGGATGGGGGGAGGGGGGGCAGCAATGTTTGGTCTCACAATGACGATTGTACAGATGTGCACTTGTTTAATCAAACTCTAAAGTCCCACAACATGTTGAAATGTTCAAAAAGCACGTTTGTATGAGCAATAACATCAATTATACGTTTCTGTTTAAATGTTTTGTTCTTGTATGAAGACAGATCTCAGTTATCATCACGTTGTCACTGTAAAGGTCTATACTAACAGATTTGCATGTTCACAGCACATGTGAAGTCATTCTGCAAACCTGCCATCAGTTTCAGGATGGCGAGACTGTTGAAACTTATAAGAAAATAAAATGTCACATTAGCATTATTCTCTATAAGGTTTCCATAATATTTCAATAACAAAAGTGCATTTTTAAATTGCTATTTACTTTAGACTCACAGAGACTTTTTCCGACGTTGCACAAAGCCAAGAAATGAAGGTCAGACTGAGTCCAAAGCTAAAGAGTGTTTTTTCATATTTGAACATTTTTAACACTGATGAACAAAAAACAGCAATAAATGTCAGGTGAAGTGGAGCGAAGATACTGTAAATATAAAGCAGGAAGAATGTGTGTGTGAAGAGGAGAGAGAGAGAAACCTGAAACCGGTTTTTAATTTGGCGGCATGAGAACTCCTCCTCAGGCAAGTATGAAAGTCGGATCGATCAGGTGATCGTGGGGGGAACTCGACGGGGACAACGTGTGGAAATGAGACGCAAAGCCGACAAGAACAGAGCTCGTTGGCTTCGTCCGGCGATGTTTCAGCTCTTCTCATACTTCATTTCAGCTCGAGTTCACCGGGCTAAGTGGTCTGCACACGAGCACTTCCCTCTCATCACACATCCCACTCAGGTGAAAAGACTCCACATAACTGATTGTTATTTCAAAAGATGAAAACCACGAGCCAAACAACTCAACCGACACAGATACTTTTCCCTCTGTCCTCCTCTCTCTCATTGTTTCTGCACTTTCTCTCTCTCCCTGCATTATTGTAAACTAATACATTTAGGTTTGGATAGTAGTACTAAACAAACAGTAGTATTGAATTCATCCCAGTCTTGACTATCAGTGATCTCTGCTCGCCGTCTTCTTCCCAGCTGTGGTTATAATGCTGTTGTGGTGTCGCAGCTGTGACAAAGCCAGACTGCCGTGTGGTCGCCTTGCGGGTAAAAGTGTCAACGATCGTGGTTCAGCTGCCGATGGAAAGAGGAAAAAACTTCTACTGAGGCAGCGCGCAGGCTCGGCTCTGCCTGATGAGTTAAAGAGGGTGACATGCTGCAAGTTTCATGTTAATGAGGGCCGAGCGGTTACTGTACTGCTGACGTGAGGAATGTGGAGCGCGACGCTGCCTTGCTGCGCGATTAAACGTTTGTTCTTGTGCAAAGACATTTATGCACCAGAAAGGTCAAAGCACACGAGCAGCTTTTTGCCCTGATTTTGAGCCTGGTGATTGTTTCTTGTCTAATTCAAAATGCACTAAAACAGCACAGTTTATGTCATTGTGAGCGGCCTGCTATAATAGCTGTATATTAAACTAATTAGTGGTGCAACAGTAGCTCATTTTAGTTAATAAAATACTGAAATTCAGAACAATTTTGAGGCTGCAACAAAACTTTTTATGTTGATTTTGGCGGCCCCTGTGGACAGAGGCGGTATTGTTTCACCTACTGTTGGTTCACTCCAACTTTACTGGGAGGAGAGAGGACGAAAACTTCAGTCAGCGGCTCAAACAACTCGAGTTTGATCGGATCAAACCTCAACAGTTTATTCTGATGTTACGGAAGAATCTGAACCATTTCATCTGGTCTCTTTTGTTTATTTGCTTCAGTAATAAGTTCAGACTCATTCACAAACTACCTTGAGGGAAATCGCTCGAGTGATTCACATCGCTCTACATTTATCTGACGAGAACGAGTTGCTTTGCAGATTTAGACTTTGACACACAGTCGATAAGCCTCAGACGTGCCGATAAGATCGACGCTTCCTCGGCGTGGATTCTGGAGCCCTTCAGCAGTTTGTTGTCAGACACTTTTTGGTTTTTTTGCTGCTGCCCAGTTTGGTTTCCTCCGTGGAAACGCTCATGCAGACAGAGGGGAGGAAGAGCTCCGGCCTGCTCTCTTGTTGACCCTGTTTCCCCTGCGGGCCGTCGTAGAGGGGTGTCCTCTCTGTGGACCGAAGGAAACGGGGGCAGGGCTCTCTGAGTTTGTGTGTGTGTGTGTTCGGGTCTAATATTAGCTGCAGTGTGTTTGAGTCACACGGTAGGCCCTACTTCCTGTTTTCACTGTCCAAGTTTACTTCCCAGAGAAAGAAGGGAAGAGGGAGAGAGAGGGATGGCTCCCCAGGTGCCCCCCCACCCCTCGTACCTTCTGTTGTCTTTCATTTATCTGCCGTCCTCTGCGTGCACAGCATGAATGTCACTTACATTATTAAACATTTCAGTACAGTCACAGATATGTGAGGAATGTGAGATGAAGAAATAAGCCGCCGGTGATGAAAGCTTCCTGCTGCTCCTGTCAGCACCACTCGGCTCAAACTTCTCACAGCGACAGAAAGGAGATATGTGTCATAAAATATAGCTTAGATGATGTGTTATTTTTGCAGATGTGCTTCTTTAAGATATCAGGAGTTATTTTTGGTGATTTTTAATGGAGATTCCTTTTGTTTTTGCTTTGTTCGTCATAACTTCCTGTCTTCTTTGTGCTGGTTGCGTCTGTTTTTGTGCTCAGTTTGTGTCTCGATGGATAGAAAGTTTGACCAGTTGTTCCAGGCTGTGATAAATCATATAAAAATATGCATTTTATTTTTAAAACATAAGTTAGAGAGCACATTACCTCCAAAAACTTTAAGCACACTCCTCCAGATCTTCTACAATATTATTTTCTTACTGCTAATTAAAACATGCAGTATGCAAATTTATTAAATGTGCATAGTGAAGAGTCGAGTACAGTGTGTGTGTGTCTTGTATTCAGGCAAGTGCAGGAGTTCATGAGAAATGAAGCAGAAATTTAAGAAATCCCTTAAATGATCCACATCTGTAGCATCTGTAGATGATGAGTGGCGTCGTCACTTACGACAGACCGCAGATCTTACCAGCTACTCAACCTGCTTCCTTTTTTGAGGGAAACTCAGTTTAGCACGTTTTCCCACCGACTGGACTGACACCAGAGCTCAGCAAAGGAAAGAAAAGAAGAAATCAGCACATTTGAGCACTGACATAAAGGTATAAATAATGTAGAGGTTCATGTAAGAAGTCAAACGAAGTGTATAAATCATCATTTGAAGTGCAGAGGTCGCACGTCTGTGGAACGTCTGTAACATAAATCAGCGGTGAGCTCCACGGGGCGAAATTAAACTTAGTAAGCAGACGTCTCCATTTCCTCACAAACAGGATGAGAGAAGAGAAAACACCCTGTCATAACACACACACACACACACACACACACACACTGACAAAGTGTACATTTACTCCAAACAGACAACATGCACATGAGATTACAAATGATCATGCTAATTGTTACGATAATCATCTAATTGACTGATGTAATAAAAGTCAATTTGATTTGCTGTTAGTGTTGATGTTTCTGTTGCTGCTTTCTATTGCACAGTTTACACATAAATTGCATCTTGTGTGTGTGGCAGTGAATGAAATATCACGTTGTCCTGTACCTCTAAAACAGTGATAATAATTACAGCGTCACACAGATACACCCAGCAGTCGTGTTTATACACAACTTAAAGAGAAATCTGTACAAATGTTGTGCACATCTGTGATTGAAGACTGCAAAATCAGCGAATGACAGACAATCATCCGGCAGTTTTTAAGTTGATCACACTGACTTATTCTTCAACACCTCTGCTCTGTTGTTCTTTGCATCGTTGGACAGAAGTTTGATTTGACTCTCAGGTAGCCTGCAGACTTTGGTTTGATGAGGTCACTTACATCTGTACTGTCTCATTTTCCCAGAATTAAAATGTCAAGTTAGTTGATCAGCAGGTGTTATGATAGCCCAGATTTCTTTGGTTTCCGCTTCTAAAATTTGAGGATTTTCTGCCTGTCTTTGCTGCATGTGACAGTGATAATATCAACTTTGAGCTTTGGATAGACGGTCGGATCATGCAAGGAACTGAATCTTCACGTTGAATTGGATTACTCAAATCTTATTTACATGCAAGCAGCCATATAAGATCTTCTTATATCTGAAAAAAAAACATTTCTGATACTCCATGTTCAAAACAATACTGAGACAAGACAAAGTGCGTGTTCAGCACTGCGCTCACACAATGTGCAAGAGCCAGTCAGACATGCAGATTTTATTATGAAGGTGGCTTGTGTAAAAGATTTAAGATTACTCCTCACGTCCTCTCTGTAATCTCCCCACATGTCCGCCTCACCGTGTTTATCTGGTGTTTATGTCTCTCGAGTGTCAGCGAGTCTGTAGCTGTAGGTCTCTTTGAGGATACGTGCAGCCACATGACTCCGGCTTGACTGAGGCTCATGTGATACTGTAAAAGCTTTGGGACAGTTTGTGTGTGTGTGTGTCTCAGAGGAATGCGTCTCAGTGTGATTAGGTTAAAATGAAGCTCATTAAGCTTCAGTTGACAACATGTGACGTTAATTGAATCTTTGAATGAACTTCAGTCAGAGATACAACAACAACAACCCCTAAAAGAAAATAAATAAATAAAAATCCTTGAAGGTGCCCTGACACATCCACGGGCGCCTCCTTTCCCGGGGGCAACCCAGTGACCTTGTTGCCGTGGATACGATCAGAACAGCTACAATAAACAACACAAACAAACCTTGACGGGAGGTGGGTCACCTCTCTGCAAGGTTTCCCTTCACCTCGAATGATAGAAGTTGTCACAGAGCAACGTTAACATCGATCAGACCGCGAGGGGGAAAAATGTTTGATCACTTTGTCCTCCATGTTTGACGCTGAGAGCGACCGTAAATGGAAAAGTCGCGTCTGTACATTTTATATCTGCGACCTTCCAGTTTTCAGACCTGAGCCTTTCTTTTCCTCCGTTTGGCGTGAAGTTTCATCTGAATTTCACAGCATAGCGAGATGTTTCTGGAGGTGTTTCACAGATGTCGGTTCTTCCAGCACAGATGTGAACATGCTCATGAGTTAATGTTTTTTTGTTTTTATTTGTAGTTTTATCACTGAAGATGTGTGTTGTGGTGCGTTCAGGGCGGTCGGTGCCTGTGCTCTGCAGTGTGCTGTTTCTAAAGGCCAAACCGTCCCAACATAAATCTTTAAGAAGAGCTAATAGCCGACTAATGCCTCGGGTATGTTTTGAGTTAGTGCCAGAGGAAGGACACCGTGTGTGTTTTTATCTGTATGATTGCATGTTCAAGCAGATCACAGTGTGTGAGAGAACTGGCAAAAGACCAAGAACAGGCCATGATGCAGACAGGTGTGTGTGTGCTTGTGTGTCTGTCTGTGTGTGTGTGTGTGTGTGTGTGTGTGCGTGCACTTGTGTATATGTACATGTGTTGGGCGGGTGTGTTTATGATACTGTTTAAATAGGAAAGCCAAGTTATGGTGCAAATGTTAACACCAAAGCATCTTGTACGCCTTTATGTTATTTTATACGTGTGTGTGTGTGTGTGTGTGTGTGTGTGTGTGTGTGTGTGCATAGTAGAAGCAGATGGATGCGTGGGAGGTCTCTTTCACTCTCCTGCACTCATGCTGAGAGTAAGAGAGCAGTGAAGACGAGCAGATGAACGTGTGGAGTCTCTCTGTTCAGACAAACGTTCAGCACTGAAGGAGTTAATACTAGATATATGGTATATTCTCTAAAATACCTTTATTAAATTTTATTAGAGCTCACATAGCATTTACCCTGAAAATCCAGTATCTTCTGTTAACTTGTGATGATGATAATCATGATTATTTTGCTGTTTGTTGCGCATCACAGGCGCTGATGAGAAATTGTGTTTCTTGTTGAATATTAACATCCAATAGATGCAAACTACTGGACGTGTGGGATTGTCTATAATATTTCTGTGTATTTCTGCCTTTGTTGGTGCAGTGTTATGCATCTGGCCTCCACCAGTACCTCTCTCTGTCTGCAGCCTCCCTCTCCTCTTCCTCTTCCTCTTCCTCCCTCATGCGTGTCATCAGCCCTGTCATGAGTCAGTTGGAGGTCGTGCACGTTTCTCTGCTTCTCTCCCTTCTCTTATCCCGTCAGTGATCTCTGCCTCTGTCTGTGTGAAACCACCAGGAAACTGACGCTTTCTGCACAGATGCATTTTTGAGCTCACACTTACAGAACGTGCAGATATCAGCAGAAATGTTCTGGATGATTTAATCAGATTGATTGCAAAGTAACTGATTACAACACAGATCAGGATCTGAGTGGTCTGTTTATTTGGTTTATTTGCCCCTGTAACTGCAGACACACATCATAATTTAAAGCCTTTTTTCATTCTTGAGTTGTTGCATTAATTAACATTTTGTGTTATTAATTTTTGCATGCAAAGTCCTGCATAAATTGATTTGAGCTTTTTCATCCAATAACTCCACTGAATCCCTGATAATTAATGTACCTTTACTATAAAGTGTTATTTAGAGGTGCTCCGATCAGGGTTTTTGGAGCCGATCACCGATCACCGATTTTTGAAATCAGTATCGCCGATACCGATACCAAAGCGTCCAGTTTGCTTTTTATAGTGTGGGATTAATTATTGATTTATTTACTTAAGTTACTTGTTACATTAGCCTATATATTAAGTATTTTTAAATTAAAGAGATAAGCGTATCATGAAGTGACTTTTATTTCTAGGAATTTGCAGCAATGTAGCCTGCATACGTCAGACTTCAGATTTTTTAATAAAAATGAAATAAACAGCTCTGTCCCAAAATAAAATAAACAGCTCTACTTGCACCACCATATGAACATTGCCCTCTATAGAGACACACAACTAAGTTATAAATACATGTGGTTACCTTCCTATCAAAAAAATGTTTATATTGGTAACAACTACAACAAAATAGCTTTTAGAGGAAAAGAGCTGGGCTTCTTACATGGGCCAGGGCATTTATCAGTTTGCAACCTGAAAAATTATAAATAATGAACTGCATATGAACTCACTTATTTTTGCATTTATTTCCTTTTGTTTCATGCCGTCTTTCTTATAGGGCGCTCCCCGCTGTTTGACTGACAGCCGACTTGGGCTTGTTAGCAGCTTGAAGTCTGTCCCCCCTCTGCCTCTTCAGAGGGCGAGATGGCATACTCGTTTTATTCTTTCACGTGGCAGACTTTTAAATGTCGTATTAGGTTCGTGGTATTAAAATTTCCATTCCGGCGACGCCATCTTGAATGAAATCGGCTA
>JAVQJZ010107328.1:0-12275 GCA_036025355.1 Leiopotherapon unicolor | reverse complement strand
ACCAATTCATTGGCTTGTGTTATTCCATGCTGGTGGGGGGAAGAAAAGACAACATGAGGACATAAAGAGTATATTATTGTGCTCATATCAAACATCATCTCTAAAATGGTAGTTGTATTCAATAATCCTCTGAAAATGAAAGTCAACAGTACCTTCTGTGTCTGAGCTTTTGATGCCAGAGATGTGACCAAATAGATGGCAGCATCTTTATGTTTCCAGTTCTCTCTGGGATTCTTCGCATACTCTGCCAGCATCGAGTTTACGTAGCCAGAGAAGATCGCTGTGACGGGGCCCTCAAAAAATTTACAAAGGCCTCTGACCAAGTCACATGCTGCCCTACGACGAGTGTCAATGTCTGAGGAATGATGGGAAAAGGGTGAACAATGGGACTGGGAAATGAAAGGCATGATTTCATACATTATTTTCCATGGTGTATGTTGAAACCCACTGAGACTCTGAATGTATTCGTATGTACTAATTAACTAGGTATGTATATAGAGCCTGACAACATTATATAGCAGAAGATGTCACTCTTCACTGGCATCCCAAACAACAGTTAAACTCAAAATATAAGAATTTACTTTCATTCATTTATTTATGTGGATAATTAGGAAAAGTAATAATCAATAAGGTCTTTACCAGATCCTTCAAGGTCCCTTCGGATGTATTCTTCAGAGTTATCTTCAAAGGCCTCTTCGTCTGCACCTAATTAGACATTACAGGTCAGTATCTCACAGTATGCACATACATGTTTGTATCCCAGCAAGCCAAGTCCTTAATCGGCCGGTAACATAAAGTTTGCATGCAACTCAGTGACTCAGAGAACAAAGCATTTACTTACTTCTGAACTCCATGTTTGGCACAATGACCTTCTCACAAATGCTGGTGAGTGTATTCTGGTCCTCAAATAGATGCTTGTAGTGTGGCCTTTCACAGACGGATGCCAAAAACTGAATAGCATTGCTTACCAGCTGCAACAAAAACAAGGTGAATCATTAGTGTGGGGGAGAGCAAACTTTAAAACTGAACACAGAAACAGTCATGGATGAGCACTCTCACCAGGTCATACTTGACTTCTTGACCAGTAGAAACTAAAAGGTTCCAGATAGCCGTGACAAAGCGAGGGAGATACGGCTGGAATTCTTCATCATACTTCTGAGCGTAAAGAGCAGCGTTGTCACAGATCTGAGATTTCAGAAGCTCCAGGAGACCCGCTTCCTCTTCATCCTACAGAGGTGCCGTCAGAGACACAAATACACAAATATTAAAAACCTCTTTGCGCACAGCAGAGTTGAAAATGTATTGCATGAGTAAAAGAAAAAAAAACAAAAAGAAAAACTTACATCTGTTTGTAAAAGTTTATTATCCAAAGTGAGCAGGCCGTGGAAATTGGTCATCCAGGTTTCCATGTTGTCTTCAAAAAACTCTGGAAGATCCTGAGTAATAATACAAGTACAGCTGAAGCTAAATATATCACATCCCAAAACAAAGTGTATGAAGATGAATAACAAACTGAAGCTGACTTCAGTGGAAGCAACAGCGCATGGTCGCACTGATCCTCAGTTTCCTATAATTTAATGATTAAATATTTACAGGGTACCATACTACACAAAATAAAACAGGCAACGTCAAAGAGATGATGCAACTATCCAAAACAGCAAGTAGAAAGTCCTCCAAGTACAAAACAAATTGAACTTACCTGGAAGTTGAGACTGTAGAACAGCTTGGAGATGAGCGTGAGAGAGGAGAAGAGGACCTTCAGGGCATTGACGTCTGTAGCATGAGTCTGGCATAACTCAATAGTAGCCTACAGCAAAGAAGTGGGAGAATCCAATCATGAATACTTCTTCACGTTGTAATGTCATCAAAACTACTTTGCTGCAGAAGAACAAGTTGACTTGTAAGTGTTGTGGTAACTGAACTGCAGGTCATCACAAACCTTAAACAGCTCTGTGAGCGGGAGGGCAAAAGTGTCCAGCACTAGTTTGATCTCTGACCAAAGCTCGTTTGACTTGAACTCATGGCGGTACCTGAAAGAAAATAAAAAGGGGGCAGAAAAGATTAGCTGATTTCTGTTGGATGTTTATAATTAAAACATTATACATTTTTCAGAGGTGAGCTCTACCTCTTGAAGAGGGAATGTGCAGTACGAAGTACTCCATTGATGATGTGAAAGTCCCCACTTCTGAAGCGGGTCACCATCTCTGTTAGCAGGTCAGGCCACTTTTGAGGGAAATCCTCCCTTCCAATGATACTGATGGCATCACTCAGCTGTGGAGACAAATCAAGATAAACAGAGGCCTTTGTTGAGCATCTTCTGTTACACATTACAATCAGACACTTTAAAAAGGCACAGCGGCTTGTGAGGACGTACCTGTTTTTGAATCTGTTCTGGGCTGCTCAGCATCAAATTGACTATGTTTGCTTTGATTGCTGTTCGGTCTGCATCAGAGACTTTGTTTGGTTCATCTTCAACCTTTGGAAAAAACACATCACAATAATCAAACCGATGCATTAGTCAATAGGATTAATACAGCAATAGTCTTCATCAGACTAGCTGCCAAATGTTACAGCGTGTCCCAAACAGTTTAAAGATGTGAAATGTGGTCCATTACAACTGGATATGAACACAGTCTAGACTGGCTGCACTGACACACAAGATACTACTGGGTATAAGCAGGTAACTTATCAAGACTCACAATGCGCCAGTTTCTCTTGATGTAATTCTTGAATGTAACAGCAGCACAGACGCGGATCACGTTGTCCTGGGACTTCTCCAGCAAAGTGAGCAGTAATAAGGGGTAATTCTGATTTCCTTCCACAGATTCAAGAAACTTTTCCGCTATGAAAGAGAGATGAACAATAAGAAGACACCCAATTAAATGGAAAGAAAAGTATGACAATAAGAAAAATATTTCTAAGAAACTGTACAAAGACAAGTTAATGCCATGTGTGTATTACCTGGACGTCTGACTGCCGGGTCCGGGTCCAGGGTTTTCCTGAGGAACTCAGTGAGGGTTTGAAGGTTGCCATCATTCAATTCCATGTTGGAAACTATAAAGGCAAAAAAACAAGTGAATGAACAAATACAAACAGATAAACATGTTTTATTCCTTAACACATGTGCACAGTTTATCTAAATGCTGAGTAATCCTGCACAAATCTTAGCAGTGTGCACTGAGCCCTTTAAGCTCACATTAAAATGTTACCCAAATATGTTCTAAGCTCAATTACTGAAATAACCCGCTTTGTGATTAACATATTTTTATCTGGCTGTTCTACGTGACAAGCAAAAGGCATTACGGAGTTTCCATCTCCTCTGCTGGTGTCAGTCATAGATGCATCCAGTCAGGTTTTGACGTTAGCATGCTACAGGCTAACTTAGCCCGCTACATTAGCTCACTTGGCCCCGCTGACTCCAGATCTGTTGGTGCTGTCTGTTCTCTAAGCTAGCTGTAGTCTGGTCGCCCACAAGTTCAAATATGAGCACATGGAGATCGGGATGTCGCACGTACTTCTCATCTCGTATCTCATAGCAAGTATTTTTGAACAGAAAGGACCTACTGCTCCACTTTCTGCTAATAGCATAAAGTAGTGCACTGTCTGAAGCGGCATGGACGGCGACATCCCAGTGAATAGACTGACCCAGCAGCAGCTGGTTCCCCTCCGAGTAAGCCTGCTAATGTTAGCGCTAGCCTGCTAGTGTGTTTATGCGCTAACACACAAAGTTAGCTAATTTACCAACACCGCGCGTTTGCTCGAAATATACCGGACCGTGGTTCAGTTTACACGTATGAACGCCGTCTTCGTGGCTGCGGCAGCTGCTGAAGCGCTGGGCGGTCTTACCGAGTCAGCGTGTTTCAGTCGTGGTGGGATGGAGAGCCGCTCCGGACCGCTCAGCCGCTTTCAAACCCCCGGAGCAGGAGCAACTGCGCGGTCTGCTCACTGCGCAGGCGCACATGACCGGAGAAGGCTGCAAGACACGCCCCCTTCGTCACTGTCAGTCTGTATGTAGAAGATCTTTTATGGATCTTTATATTCGGCCTATCATCATGTAATATTATATATATTATATCAGCCTGTTATAAATATATATCTCATAGACTGTATGTAAAGTATGTATAGATTTTCATATACAGTCCATGATATAAATAAATATACAGTCTAAGTGGGTTTTGGCACAAGTTTAAATTAATAATGTACAGTTAATGGTTTCTATCCACTCTAACAACACATAAGAACTATTTAACCTCAATGAGTCCTCGACTATTTACAGTTTGCATATACTTCATTGATTGATTTTTCCTGTAAAACATGTTTACAAGCCAACTTCTTCCTTTGCTGTTTTAATGCTGCAAATTTCCCTGTTTGACAGTGTTACAGTTCAAGTAAGGCCTAGTAAATCAAGAATAGCCAACCTGAACTTTCCACAGTTTAATCGTGAAAGCATGAAGGCAATCATCACAGAATGACAGTCATTAACAGTAATGCACTTAGAACAGTATGTTTGACTTGTAAAACAAACAAAAAACAGCTTCAACACAGAAAGAAGCTTTCATGACTACAAACACATTTTTTAACTGACAACACAAAGTTAACATTTTTAGTGAGCGTAACCCTCCTCCTGTCTCACAGGCTCAGAGGGAACAGAGGCTCAGGATGAGAGCATGCTACAGGTTGTGCGTGTGGCGGATGTTTAAGGTGTCTCGCAGCATCAGGTCACGGAGTCGCCAAAGTGCATCTGCCATTGTCTTGTGGGCCCCCTTACTCTTCAGCCAGTGGGATGGTAGTCTGCTCTCTTGCTCTTTTGTTAGGCGCACATCTTGTTTTTGAACTGAAAGTGTAAAAATAAATGACATGTCTGGGTATTTACACAATTTTACTTGGATTTGTTAATAACCGATTAAGATTAGCGACTGTGATGTTAATATGGTATTCATTTAAAGACTCTGATTAGTGCTGATGAATAGTAAATATTTTAGTGCATGTGCGTTTCAAAGCCAGAAATATGAATTAATACTGAAATCTGGGGTTACTGTTCAAAGCTAGTCAAACAAGACCCAGAAGCTTTGGCTTCTCCCAAGCTTTGACAGCCAGCGTGACCGTTATTTTAGATGTACACTTAATGAATTAATAACTATCTAGAAAACAAAGCGAACCTGAGAGAGCTTGGTCCCACTTGCTAATGGTTGAGGACTCAGCATTAAGACCCTCAATGTATCTGAGGTAAGCCTCAGAGTGGAGCAGCCGCTGGGACTTGGCTGGTGGAGTCACAAACACCGGGGTGGAGGGCTGCTGGAGGGCAGGTTGTCCTATCTGGCTTTGGCCTGGGTACGGTGGTGGAGCCTGCTGGCCTGGGCCCATGAGCTGTCATTCAAAAAAAAAATATATATTTATGTGGGCGAGTGTGTCCATTTGCAAGTGTGACAGTAACAGAGAAAACATTTCAGTAAGGATTATTTGTGGATGCAAATTGTTCACCACAAAGGATGAGCCAGAAATGCTATTGACTTTAGTCATACTATGAGTATCTTACTTTTTATTGCTAGTTTTATTGAGTAAAATCTTGCTTATTAATATTGGGAGTCCAATTCTTTGGTTAGGGCCCTTTTGAAATTTTGATTTTAAATCTCTTTTTTGAAAATGTTTTATAATAACTTATCAAGAAGTCTTGTACTCTTCTCTGAAACCATAAATCTGGATAAAGGCCGCAACATGCTTTTAAACACTTGTATTACATATGGTTTGCAATGATTACTTTTCTTACAGAGCCTTATAGATTACCTGGGATCCATGAATGTTTGCTGCTCCAGGTCCCATGCCACTAACACCTGTGAGCAAATTCAACACCAAGACATTGTCAAAATGTGCAGCATGCAACTTGATATTGGTTTATATTTCTGCACTGAAAGTCCAAAAGTCAACCTGCATCAATTCTACATCAAAACACCTGGTGTGCCAATGATGATTTTTTTTTCCTAAGTGGAGATACTGAATTTATCAGTGACCAACAAGCCTACTGGTGATGAGCAGGACAAACAGCAAAGCCTCAGCTGAGGCTATATGCTCTCAACTAACAAGTCATCAACTCAAAGACCTCGGCCTATTGGTACAGGTAGCCCCTCCAGCGAGTCAGACTGGTAGACAGGAAGCAACTGCATAGCAGGTGAGGTGGCTATGATGGCACTCTTACCAAAGTACGGCATTCCAGGAAACCCAGGCATAATGGGCAGGAGATGCTGGGGAAAGACAGGCACCCCAATGTGATGTGGTGGTATGCCAGTCATACTAACCATGCCTGCAGCGTGCCCCTGTGGCATCATAGCTGACCTATACGCACCCATCATACCTTGTTAAGAGGGAACAGTAGTAACACAAGACAGCAACATGCATCAGTCAAACATGCATCAACTACTTCACTACCACACATGCAGAGATATGTTAATATATGCCCTTTCATTTAATCACCACATTGTTAAGATGGACATGAATGGAAATAAAAGCCACGCAAACTTAAACACTTTAGTGAACAAGCACTACTGTCAAGCACTAGGTCATTTTAAGTCCCAATATTCAAATGGTGTACAGCAACCTTTCAACTTTGTTTGTATCCAAACACGTATATGCAGAGTCTACAATGATGTGAGGATGGAGGAATAAATAGTGCTGTACAACAATCGAGGATTGGGCTTTTCAAATGATGTTAGAGGTAACATAAAATGAAATCACAACACTGCAATGTTACAAACATGCTGACATGGATGTGCTTAGCAAACAATGTGAATCTAGCAGTTAAGCTTCTTAATCCAGCCTTCTAGTACTACCTGGGATCCATCTGCATCGATGAGGGGTTACCTGACACAGGCGTCATGCTGGGATTTAGCATCCCCATGGGGGTTGGGGGAGGCACCACCCCCATCAGTGCCCCTACTGGGGTACCTGCTCTAGGGGACGTCTGATGCTGGGCCCTCTCACGCTCCTGCTGCTCGGCCACTTTAGCTGCTCGCTCTGCAAAGCACAAGATGAGACATGTGATGTTAGGATGTTAACTTTATGTGATTTCCAATTATTCAAGCACAAATATCTGGATTAAGGCTAGAATTGAAAAGGGGTCTGCTCACCTTCATATTCTGCTTTCTTGGAGCTCTCCAGGTTCCTCCACTCTGTGCCAACGAGGCGGCTCAGCTCCCCAAAGGAGAAGTCCGGGTGCTGGGCTTTGATGACCGCTCGCATCTCACTGCTGAACAGGATGTAGCCGCTCATATTGATCTTCCTCTTTGAGCCCTCCTTCTTTGAAAGGCCCTTTATGGATTTCGGCGTAGACTGCAACCAAATACAGGAGAAGCACTCAATGCTACAAGCCACAAAATCACATGTGAGTTTTCAGAGGAATATTTACATTTGTAATCAAATATTTCACTCTGACCTGCGGAGGAGTATAAGGCATAATATCCATGTCACTAGACATGGAAGACTGCATCTGAGGAAGAGACTGGTCTCCAAGCTCGCCATCATCATCCCCAAGATCCTCCAGCTCTTCATCCGTCATATCAGCAAACTTTGCCTCCAGTTCCTCAATTTTTCTGTCCAGCAGAGGGGATGGCTCCTTCTGTGGAACTATGAGCTTCCTGTATAAAAACAATGCAATATATCCACCTTTCAAATAGATCCTTCATTTAGGAAGAAATTACTTCCACATTTTAAGTTAATCTTTCCTTAAACAGGTAATGAAACATACACAAGGCACAACCAAATATTTAAAGCAGCCTGCACAGGAGGATAAGTCTCTGTACTCAGGATCAGTGTATATTTACTTTGTAGTTCTTAAAGACATTTGTCTTTCTGTTTCCACCATAAACAGTGACATTAACTGTTAGTTTAAAGCATACATGATTTTTCACCTAAAATAGTAGATTTCATCCTCCACCACCTTCCCAGAGAGCGAAAAGCGTTTAAGACCCTTGAACTTCTTCATCTGCTTCTCGCTCTCGATGTAGCGGCTCTCACAGAGTAGAACGTTCTCTTCAGGCACTTCAGTCGGCCGACACGACAAGTAGTCTTTGAAGGACGACACTACACATTTCCCTGTGAAACAAGAAAACAGACTCAGTGAGTGCATCAAATGTTACACATGGCAGTATTTGTGAAAACTAAATTGGTATTCAGTTGAGCCCAGAGGGTACCTATGATACAGGTCATGGGACAGGCCTCCTCAAGGTTGCTAAGGAACACCTCCTTCTTGTAGAACATTTTAGTGGGCTCATGCTCAGTTTCCTCTGGGTGGATGAAGATTGGACCAAAGAAGTACCCTGCTCCATCTCGCATCCACATTTTCTCAATCCTGTTCAACAGAATTTCAAAAAAGCTGCATTAGATGCATGGGGAATCAGACAACCTACATATATTTACAAAATACTACCAACACATTTCCACGTTATTGCACCAACTCCATGTGATATTTTCTAACCTTAGGGGAGTTCATGACTGATGGGAAAATGTTGACATGTCCCATGGTGAGCACTGAGCCCTTTTGTATTAATTTGCATGTGTGCCTTAAATTAGAAAATGCTTCAAAAAAAAAATTAACATTTGAAATGTTCAAACTCAAATGCTTTCAACAGGTACAGAGAATACACACACACTGAGTATACGATATTTACTCTACCTGCCCACTCGGTGACGCACTAGTCCATGTGAACCAATATAAACACAATCTCCCACTTTCAGCCACAGGTTGTTGTAGCAGAGCTGCTCGTAGTATTGACACCCCGGCTCCCCATTGGTCATGTCCATTGTAACATCCTCTCTCTCCTACAGACACAAATAGTTTTCCTGACAGCAGCCTGTGATATTTTACATGAACTGTGACAGTTCATGTAAACATGTCAGTGAAGTCATAAAAAACATAAAAAACATTACCTTGTCTACAATGACATCTGTTATTTTGCTTTCATCAGCCACCTCCGGTGGTTTCTCCTCTTGTTTGGGGGCAAACATGGATGCCACACGGACAACAGGTAACGGTACCTCTCTGGGAAGAAACCGGACAGAGCTCAGCGGCATGGCCCACAACTTGATCTTCTTGAAGGACTTGGACTTGGCAGAGTAGCGTGACTCACAGACAAAGACATCCTCAGCTCTGAAGCCTTCTGGGTGAAGTTTGAAGTACTCCTTAAACCCCATACACCATAAATATTTGGTCAACATTCAATACACATTAAAAAGCCAACAAAACTTTACCTGGCAAACTATATAGTAAAAAGACATTTAGAGCATTCACCTTTACAAACATGACTACACATTTGCCCAGAATCTTGCTGACAGGAGCTTTGTTGTAATAGTCACTCTTAAAAACTTCCTTCTCCAAGAACTTCCTTGTGGCGAGATGAAACGTCTCGTTTGGCCTGTAGAACCAGCAGCCATACAGCCACTTCTCACCTGCATTTATTAGAGGTTGGAAAAAAAACTGAATGAATTACAACAGATCTCAATAAAAATATACCAAACTGGAGATACCGTATGTAATAACACAAAAGTTAGCAGAAAATGTGCCTTTCTGACAGAAATACTAGGGCTGATAAGTGCAGCAATTAGACTAACCAGTGTCCTCTTGCCAAAGGCGCTCAATATAGATGATGTGAGGTTGGAGGTTTGGCTCTGCGGGCTCCACATACACATAGTCTCCCACGTGGTACATACTGTCTTTGAAGCTGCAGTCCTGACTGTATGTGCGTTGCAGGCTAGACTGCCACGATCCTCCCACAGAGTCCTCTCTCTTCTCGGCTTCTGGGAATTCACAACTGACTCAGTAAAACAAAGCCACAGTACAAACCAAGATAATGCATGATGGGCCTTCTATGTGCTGTGATAATATTAACAAAATACCTCTTTTTTCCTCCTCCCTCTTGATTTTGTCCTCCTCAAACTCCTTGGGAAGCTTCTCTTTCTTCTCCTTTTCCACATCACTGTGCAAATGTTTGGAGGTGTAGCTGAGAGCAGGAGACATTAAGATCTCTCCATTCTTGCACAGCTCGTCTCTGATCCGGATGAGGAACTGTTGCAGTTCCACGGCATCTTCAAAGATCTCTGAATCTGTCCTGTAATGTACACATGGTGTAACAAAACTTCAGCCGTATTTTAACACAGTAATCCTACAACATCGGTGCACAACAAGGTGAGGAGACAACTCATTTGATTTAGCAAAGGATGGTCAACAGTAACTCACCTATTCAGTCGTCTGGCCTTTTCTAGAACTTCAAACATGTGGTCCTGAAACACATCCAATCTCTTGTAACGTCCTCGATCTACATTATTCCTGATGATCTCGAAATTGAGTCGAGGCTTGTCAGGGTTTGCAGGATCTTGGGCGGGGATCTCGGCAAGTGAATCACTGTAGCACCGGCCCTCATCGTCTTGGTGACCGAGCACAGAGACAAAGAGGCTGCGGATGAGTTCCTGGATGAGGCGGGGCACGTCGGGCACGTGGGCGTCATCTCCCCCTTCCAGGTCCCGCCTAGTTTCCAGCAGCACCCTGTGCAGCACGAGAGCATCACGGTAAATCAGAGACTCCGGCTCGTTGTAAGTGCAGGCGTTGTTGAACATGAGCACCAAATCCTCCACCAGCGCATCCACATCCTGGTACTTATTAGCCAACATGTGGCTCTTGATCTTCTCCATGTCCACAGGTTTCTTGATGGCGATGTAATAATCGGGCAGCTCAGCGCGAGACGGCAGCCGCAGAAAGATTGTGCTCAGACGACGGCCCCGCTTATCTGTGTAGTTCTTGACAGCTTCGTAAAGCTCATTCAGCTTCTGTTGTAAGGGTGTCAAATACTTGGACTTCTTCAGAGTGATGCTATTCTTTCCTGCAATCAAATAAGCCTATATTAGCGACAACCAGTCTCACACAGTTGCTTGATTTGATCTCATCAGGTGAAGTAAATCTGGCTGACATACTTATTTTCAACTTTGGGGACATCATGTCATCTTCGTCTGTCATTGGCCCGAGATCCCTGCGTCTGTCCTTCATAATCTTTTCTAGGATGTCAGCATCATTGTAGACCTTTAACGCAACAAAATAGCTCATACCAGTTAATTCCAACATTTGTGCTAAATACATTAGATTAAAATAATATAAAAAATAGCACAATCATTTTACCTGGGAGCCTTCTTCGTTGTAGTGTCGAGCATTACGGAACATCAGCTTCATATCCTCCACCATTGCATCTTCAATCATGTACTTGTCTGTGCGGATGTTGTGCTCAATGGTCCTGAGGTCCATTGGCTCCAGGATGACCTTGTAGTAGTCGGGATAGTCCTTCTTGGAGGGCTTGACCATGAAGAGGTCGCACAGCCTCCGACCAGTGCCAGCTTCTCGTGCCTCAGTCACCGCAGCCAAGAGGGCTTTCATTCGATTTTTCTTTGTGTTCTTCTTGTGACTGGAAACAAAATGTAATGGTCACTCTACCTCCATGCACACATGCAAACCTACATAGAGGTGAGATAGTAAAATATGACCAAGTGCAAACCTTTTTCTTTTTGTGCTGCTGGTGTCAGACGTGGCAGAGGAGAGCATGCTGTCTCCATCATCGTCATCTCTCTGCAAAAGCTCCTTTCTCTTCATCTACACAGAAAACAGGTAAGAAATATGCTTTATATAATGGATATATAATGGTTACCGTTGCTTCAAAATAACACAAAGCAGAGAAAAAGGTCAAACATCTTTGGCATCTTTGGTCTTAAAAAACAGAAAAAATAATCAAATGCAGATGAACAACTACAACAAGTGCAGTTTGGGACCGACCTGCTGAATGTGTTGGAGCTTGAGAGCACGCTTGTAGATGGATGAGTGAGGAACATTGTAGCGTTTGGCGTTCTCAAACATCAGCGTCAGATCAGAGTCAATGTGCTCGACGTTCTCATATTCATTGTTCTTCATCTTGTTCCTGTGGGGAATTACGGGCTCTCACATTTGGGAAGGAGGGCACAGAAATACTGTACTGTACAGTGAGTGTGTGTGATGCCGTAGGGGTAGAAAATAAAAAAAAAAAGAGAGAGAATGTTGGTGAAACAAAATAAAACAAATCAATGATGAAAATATGAACAAATCAGAAAAGGATGAAGAAGAAAAAAGATGGGGCTTCCATCCCAGTGGTGATCATAAAATGCCGTTTGGAGAGACAATGTATAAAACTGTTTTCTATGTTTTCCATAGTTTATAGCTTTAAAATCTAGTGCAATGTATTACTGAACAATATCTATTTAGATGCTTTGAC
>JAVQJZ010107305.1:0-12323 GCA_036025355.1 Leiopotherapon unicolor | reverse complement strand
AAATTTTAACACCGCAGTACAATTTTAAGACTTAAGCACAGAATCCAGTTGTCATAAACGTACAAATCAAAGCTCTAAATGACCTTGTGACATGCGGTATGTATGACAAATGTATAATGTGTATGTAGTGATGAGAGAGTTTCATTAGGCCATTGTGAGCGACGTTGCAAGTCATTGAGTGGGATTTCATTTTTACAGCAGTATTGGATTTTTATAGATTTGCATCGGTGTGATGAAGTACTTTGGTGTGTGCAGTATTTCAGTGACTGGATTAGACCAAAAACAGACCATCGCAGTCAGTTATTTTATCCAGCAGACAGCTTCCCAATTGATTTCCCTGAAAACGTACTACATGGCGGTTTATATCAGTATCAACACGTAAGATCAGATACATCACGATAGGAGAGTTAAACCATATCGCGCGCTGCTACAGCATTTAAATCACTCCCGGCTTTCTATCTGCCGCTACATTGATAAAAGTTGAGGCGGGTCACCTTGACTGTAGGGACGATTTTGAAACTTTTTCTCATCGAATCGCTTCAGGGTGGCGTGTGGCAAGAACTAAGGATCAAGGGTTGCATCTGCACTCATATCACCTAAACCTGAGAAGTTGCCACCTGATGGTGTAAACACGCGACGCTTCGCCCTGTGACACCCACCACTTCCTGAGCGTTCGCGCCTGCCGGAGCGTCGTGAGCCGTCGTCTCCCTCCCTCGCCTTCACCTTGCGCGCCCCCTCTCTCTGTTTCCTCTCCTTTCGTGCCGCGAGGTACCCCTGCGCCCTATCAACTGCACTCCAAACAAACAGCCGCTGGATCAGTCGGGCTCCCTGGGATACGCCTCGGGGAGGGAGAGAGAAGGGGAAGTAGGGAGGAGAGAGGGAAAATAAGGGATGGGGCGAGGAGGAGAAGTGAGACGCATAAGGAGGAATTGCAAAAATGATGAAATGGTAGGGGGGATGTGGGGGGGGGTGATGCTGGAGAAGGGGAAGTAACAGAGGCAGGGAGGCTGCATGTGAGAGCATATACGTGTGTGTGTGTGTAGATGTGTTTGTGTGCGATATGCTTGGGGAATTGGGCTGCAGAGGGAAAGAGCTCATTAGTCCTCAGTGTATTGTATAGTTCATCTCTCTTCCAGGTAAATACACTCAACGTGCGGGTGCCTCACACCTCGGAGTGATGAGTAATACGTGTGTGTGCGCACACACAGGTCTGCACAAGTGTGCGTGCGCGCGCGTTGTTTTTCGATTATACTGTATCTATTTGCATATTCAGATTCATCGCCGCATGCATATGAGATTGTTTGCGAGCAGTACCGTTTGTGTGCATATTTGTCGGAGGCAAACAACGAGGAGCCGTTTGGTTGTTTGTGTGTGTCTCTGTGTGTCTGTGTTGTTTTTTTTTTTTTGCGCGCGTGTGTTGGGGAGACATTCTTCACGAGCCCGAAGAACATGAGTGACTCTCACTCATGGTCTATTTCTGTTGGTGTCTTGGCAGGCCTAATGCAGAGCCGCTGTAAGCAGGTAATTAATGGGAGTGAGCGCCGCGGCTCTGGATGGAGAGTCGGGGAGGGGCCAGTTTGGAGGAAGAGGAAGAAAAAGAAAAAAAAGCAGAGGAGATTCTGAGAGGAGAGCTTTTTTTTCGCTCCATTGAGGGTAAAATAACGCCGGCCTCAACTTGACGCCGCCGATGTGAAATCAAAATGGCTGCCGTGGAAAAGGCTTTTATCCTCAGTGAATGTGCTGTTTGCTGAGTCACGGCTTAGCTCTTTAGCGACGCTTTATTACTCATTTCACACGTTTGAGTTTTCCATCTGTCAAAGGCAGCGAAGAAAAGAGTCGGGTCCAGGCGAGAGAGGCGGGGGGAGGGGGGGAGTGCAGACGACATTGATTGACGGCGGGTAGCGATCCCTCAGCTGAGCGTTCGCGGCCCCTTTCGTGTTAATGCAGGTGGCCGTCCCATGAACTACCCCCGAGCGTGAACACGGCGGCGAGGCAAAGGCGCGGCACCTAAATGTAGGAGGCGGTTAATCTTAATGATGCGACGCCGCCTCCCGCACCCGAGTCCAAGTCAGGGAGGGGACCCAGAGCTCACTTCTGTCCACACGCTGGCATCATTAGCCGGCTTGTGTCCACTTCCTGAGTCAAGGGTCACAGTGACAATTCGCCAGTACCGTATTTAGGAACATTACTGCCATCACTCACGGCAGTAATGAGGGAGCAGCAGATGGATGCCATTCTAGAAACCGCTTTTAATGACCGAACAGGGGACTGGGCTCCCGTCTCCAATTGGACCCTGCAGACTCTCGCTCTTAAAGGGCAACTGCCAGATATCCAAGCCAAAATGGAGGCAGGAGGGCTCATTTCTACCCTTTTTCCCTCTTTTTTTTTCGCTCTGTCTTGCTCTGGCGATTATGCTGTCCCCTGTGCTCGTGGCGGGAGGAAACAGTAGATGAGAGGAGAGAGCATTATCCTCGATTTTCTATTCTCTCTCTCTCTCTCTCTCTCTTTGCGCAGGCTCGGCGAAGCTGGCTTTGGTTTTATCCAGTGTCGGCCATTTGGGAGCGCCTCGTATCGCCTCACCCCCCCACGCCACCCCATCCACAACAACAACAACGTCCAACCTCCCCCCACCCCTCCCTTCCAATCCCTAATTCCCCCACAATCCTCTGTTTGGTAAATGGCTGCTTGTGATGGCCAATCAATACTGGCAGATTAGGAATAGGATTTAGCATTACAAAGGTGGTCCCAAGACGTTGTAATCCCCCACCCCCTTTCCTCCCTCGTACTTTTGTGAGGAGACAGAAAATACAGTATATAAATAGCTTATATCAACATCGACGAGCTTAAGAGCTCTTTCCTGAGTCTTTTTGTATGTTTTTTTTTGCTTTCGCATCTCCTCCACCACACTGATCATTAATACCGCCATTCTGCAGACTAATATTTCAGCTTTTAATTGCCGCGCAGAGGGGGCCGAAAGCGAGAGAGAATAACAACGCGCCCATTTTCTTCCCACTTGCTCACCCTTGTGCGTTTTCAGCCGAACCTCGCAGCACCCAGAGGGGCTAAAGAAAAATAGTTGTTCAGAAACTTGCTGCAAGCCGTAACCCTCCGGGGAGGAAGGGGAAGGCGGGGGGGGTGGCGAGGGAGAGAACGGTGTCAGGGTGCATCTTCAGATCTCCCATGAGGCCGTCCTGCTCTTACCTCATTTCCCCTGTTTGTAATTAGTGGCGTGTATTAGCAGGTAGCCGGTGCAGATGAGGGCTTTTCAGGACATTCACGGGACCATCAGGGGACAAGCTGCAACAGGATATCAGCACCCCCCCCCTCCCCCAGGTCCCCGAGGGCGAGGCGGCAAAACAGCTTAAGCAAACAGCCTCCCAGGTAGCGTCCTCATTAGCGCTATCATCGCCATTAACGGCATTAGTGCCAATGTTTTGATTGCCGTCATTATCATTAGCAGCTTGAGCGCCGCAGCTACCTACCAGGAAGAGGTTGGCGGCGGGGTATGACAGGTGTTTTAACTCGGCCCTCGTTGACAGCCCCACGGCCAACAGGTTGTTGTTTGAGGGCAAAACAAGCCGGCGCTCCCTCGCTCTGTCGTGCGCAGGACGGGAAGTTTCACAACAAACTAACCCCGAAAAAAAAAGCTTGTGAACAAAAAAAAAAAAAACGCAGACAACACAAAAGGACATTAACCTGTGGGGTGAGGTGTGTCACTTTTTTTTTTTCTTTTTTTTAAGGAGAACAGCACTAAGTGAAATCTCCAGGCGGCGTGTACTGGTCTCTTAACTGCTCTCGCCTTGTCCATATTGGCTTGATTCATGTGGCCATTGAGCCTCAGCCGCGGCAAATTGCTTTTCCTCCCATAATGCCTCGCCGGTAACTGTACGGCATTGTGGTCAGCTAGAATCTCACGCAGCCCCGATGTTCAAATGTATCTAATGAGATTCAGGCTCCACGTGTCGCCCTCCCGTCTAGAGTTTTAAATCTCAACTAAAACGGCAGTGTGTCTTCTAAACAATTATCTGCTGGCAACCAATATCGCCGGGTACGTAAAGAAACAAGTGGCCTCTTGTGAAAGGGGGATTAGACGGTGTTCTGAAAAGGAGGGTGAACAAGGATGAGGAGAGAGCGCCTGGTGAGGGTGGAGAGGATGGAGAGCGATGGAGGGAGGGAGGAGGAGATAGCGGGAGAGGAGGTGGGGATTTGTATGATTTCCAGCTTGCTGCTGTAGTGAATCACATGTTTTCTCAGGCCATCGTGACTGACAGCTTTTGGTATCGGCTGGGGGAAGCAAGTGTGCATTCCCCCGTTAATGCCGTCCCTTTCTGACGCCGACCCCGCCAGAGAGGAAGAACAGAAAATGGTCGAGAGCAACATTCAGGTCCGTTACATGTTCCAGCCTTCAGCCGGTGCACGCGTTTCACACCGACAGAGTGACGTACGTGCAGAGCGAAGGGTGTGTTAGAGGGGAGCGTTTATAATGAATTTTCAAGAGAAGGTGTGATATTACTCCAGCGAAGTCCCACTTCTGTTCGTCCCCCCCACCGCTCTCCTCCTTCCACTTCTCATTATGACACAGTTACATCTTGAATAATCACATAACATATATGAGGACTGCGGGGAGAGGAAACAAGAGAGAGATAAAAGAACGCATCAAAGATGGCAGCCATTCTCCGGCTCATCTCTCTCTCTCTTCCTCTCTTTCTTTCCATCTCTCATTTCAAATGGTCCTTTTGTGCGCGCTGTGGCATCTCCCACTCCGGGCCTATGATCAGGTGGTGGCACTAACAAGCGTTCGACAGGGGGAGATTAAACACGCGACTGTCAGACGCCACACCCGACGCATTAAATTACAGCTGCTTACATGTGACATTAAGAAACCTGCCAGTATTAGACACATCCACAAAAGAGACACAGCGAGTGAAGGAGAGGGGAGGGAGATAGGCGCTGGATGTGATGTCAGAAGAAATTAAAGCCTTTCAACTACTTATTGACTATTATTCTCGACTCAGAGAGGGAAGCGGGAGGGGAAGAAAGAGGGCTAAAACGCTGACAGCCTCTGGCCTCTTCAGAGGAAGCATCTCACAGTTTCTTACAAGTTTGGAGAGCATATTTTTTTGGATAACGCCACGGCAGTCTTGGTTGTTGATCTTTGGCAGCCTGTTATACCCAGCATGATATAATGGGAACAACCTCCTCTCATTTTTTCCCCTATTTGAGTGACAGAGAACAGTGTTGTGGCGCTGAACATGTGAATCAGAGCAAATTTAATGGCAAGACGTTACATTAATGGTTTAGTGCGCCTGTAAAATGCAACACTTAAAGAATATTTTAAATGCCACAATACATTAAATCTCAATCAAATTGTGCTCTGAACAAGTGAAGACAGGAAAAATAAAAAATAGTTGCAAATACGAGTCTAATTGTATCCACCTTTGCTGAGGAGCAGATGTTGACATTTGTGCACCGTACACTGGGGGGGGAGTGAAAATAACTACTGGCGTCAGCCCAGGACACCGGCATCTTTACAGTCTAATCCTTCATTGAGAGCATTGTCAAAGCCATGGGGGTGATATTGATTGTAATCTGAAAAGAGAAATCTATGGTTTTCACACACTGAAATGCTGCCTCCCTGGTGCCTAACATTGGAGATGAATCACGCTCCCCTTAAGGCCCATTATTCAGCCATTATTGGCAAGTACTTCTGCTCACTTAATTGGACAACTTGTCTGCAACTGCCAACCCCCTGGGCTGGCCAAGACAGAGCCTAAGCCAATCAGCCTAATTGATCCCAGCAAATGGTATTAGTCACCGCTCATGGTCGCCGATTGTGGCATCATTTTTTTGGAGAGTTTCGCGTTTAATTTCAAGTAGCTCGGAAGGATGCGAATGCTCGGGAATGTTGGCAATTTTTTTAAATTACATTTTAATACCAACAGAAATCAAAGAAATTATTTATTTGGAGCTCGCTCCCAAGGGGCCCGCTTCTTGCCAGTTTTTGTGCCACCATCGGCTCGCTGAGAAGCAAATCCTCACATTAATCTGCAAAACATTGGCTAAACTTCAGCTTTATGGCGTGTAGACGCTGAGCTATCCAATCAGCAAATGAAAACACCCCACTCAGAGGACAATGGCTGATGGATATCCGAATCCCAAAGGACAACATGGGCCACCCAAACGGAGGTGTCCTCTTCTTGGAAAGACGGGAGACAAAAGGACTCCTCCTAAGTGATTTAGTGCGGTTTCTGTCAGCAAACATCATTCCATGTCAGTAGCTTCCAAAGCTAATACGCCTCGATTGTTTGGAGAATTACGATGTTCAGATGCACTGCCAAAGACAGAGCTGTTATTTCCAAGTCGTTTCATTTCAGTGGTGCAAAAAAAAAAAAAAGAGGTTAGAGTCAGGGGTTCATTGGTAGAGGGTGGGGTGGGGGTGGGGGGGTGACAAGGAAAGAGACTTGCCCCGGAGTCAAATTCAGACTTCCAAGGCTCCTCGTGTTTTTTCACTAAAGCGCTCACAGCGAAGAACGATGCACTATTCATGGGTCCTAAAGGAGAAGAAAGGCTTTGGCCCAAATAGAAATAAATAGCACAAGGAGCGAAATGCATTAAGAGCGGCGTATTCAGATCAAATGAGCTCATCTTCTTTGTAAGATGCGAGAGAGGTACAAGCGGACGGTCGCGCAGAGAGGTATTATCTAATGGGTTGCGAGGATGGAGGCAAGAGTCTGCAGCAAATGGGTTCAATCAGCTGAACCAGGGGCCCTTAATGTTGTGTCTTGTGCATATACATCAGCAACAAAGTCGAGAGGGGAGGAACGAGGAGCGGGGAGGGAGACAGATAGAGGGGCACTCAGCGGGCATTTTAAACACTTTGGTGTTAAGCAGACACATACTGATTCGGGTCCTATCACTCCAGCTGGAGCCAAAGACACATTTACATTCAGTTGCTGATTAGAAACATAAAGCAGAATGTCGGGAAAATCTGTCGAGTTTCAGATTTCTAATCACGCACTCCGGCTTTTATTATTTTCCTCTGTGTGCGCGTGTGTGTGTGCGCGCGTGTGTGCGCGCGTAGCTCTTCAAGTGGAGAAGTTTGTGATAGAGTAAAAAGGGTACATTTGAAGTCGATGTGCTTTTGATCCAATCTGGCGACTCCCAAATATACGTGGGGGTGGGGGGCGGTGGTGGGGGGGTAAAGAAAGAGACACAGAGATAAATAAATAAATGGGGAGGAGAGGAGTCGGGCTTGTGTGCGGACGCCTGCTGTCAGGCCCTTCTGTCAGTGTGAAATATTGCTGATCCCACCACACTTCCAGTGGGGAGGTGCTTGTAATGATTCAGTCCTTGCGGGGGTTCAAAATGTCATCTGTCTCACCTACCTCTGAGTGTACCGGTGTCCTCTAAGTGCAGACTTCTGCAACATAGGGGTGGTTATTTAAGGAGACAAGTGCACGGGGATATATACATTATTGAGGGAGGTGTTCAAAGCTAATGCTGTTATTAGTGTTACTGTACTATTAATGAGCTTGCAAGCTGGTACGATACCTCCATAAATGCTGACTTCAACACTAAGCGTGACCACCTACCTGACTTTGCCATTCAGCTGGTTGTTATGCTGGACTGACGCCTTCTGCAGAATACATTAGATCTTCCCCCTTAATTCAAGCAAAACGTTGATTTTGCAGCATCCCAAGCGAAACTGACTGTCTCTCTCTTTCTCGACGGGCCGGTTCCAACTCTCTCCGGCCCTCACGCTTGACCCCTACGCCCGCCTGCCCGCCCACCGTCCCCCGCTAGCTGCTCCTCCTCCTCCTCCAGCTGATCAATAACGCTGCCCCGATGAGTGGAGACTCCCTGTCACCAGCTCCTCAGCCAATGGAAATCAATAAAAAACAATACCCATCTACATCCATGAGCTCAGCGCCCATTTGTTTTTTCCTGTTTACCAGTGGCGGGTGCTATTCTATCAAAGTGCCTTCAAACAGAGGGGAGAAAAAGTGTGAGGAGGGTGAGGAGGAAGGGGTGGAGTGTGTCGGGTGGGGGGTGCAAAAACAAATATGGAGAGAAATGCCATTATTTCAGCATCTGTTGGGAAGAGTTCAGCGCACAGATGGCAAAGCTTTAATGTCTGCAGGAATTAAAATCCCAACATTGCGACGTATTCAGCCGGGGAAGAAACGCATTAACCACAGCAGCCACTTTCCCAAACACGGGGCGAAACATGTCATTAAATCAACCTTTGCTCTCGGCGTTGACCAAAAACAATAGCCTCTAAATCCGGCGATCTATAAAACCGAGCAGCCTCTCATGCAACGGGATTGTTTGCTTTTCATTTTTGCAACAAATGTCACAGCCGCAGCCGCTCTGAAAAGCTCCATATAGTCTAATTTAACATTCATATGCTGGCACTGAGCAATGTGTGTCTGGGTAATATGCTCCCGAGCTTGTTTGTGTCAGTAAATATGCGCTCACTTTCAGGAAGATGGCCTAATCCATACTCAGCTGTTAGGGGCTGATATGTTTGTTGTGTATTAAATATTTGGTGGGTTTCCCTGCTTTGCCATGATATCCACAGCTCCAATCGATTGGTGGAGATTTAGTACCCAGAATGCCTCTGCGTTTGAATTACAAAAAAATAAAATAAAATCTCTGCACGCCGTTGAAGATTGGTTGGCGCGTTCGTATATCGCAGCCCTCCCACGTATGCAAACGCACAAAAAAAAAACAAAAAAAAGCTTTGTTTCGAGCAATTTTAAGGATGACAAAATGTGCGGTGTGAAATAGGAGAAAATGAAGAGAGAGATGAATGTGCTTGTACTGTATGTACAGTCGCTCGAATCCTGAACGGCTGATGAGTACATACAGGGGAAGAAATATTCATCCTCCTTTCTTTGTCTTTATGTCCCCACCGTGGACACCAGGGCCTTTCATATGACACAAAAAACATCTCAAAGCACACTATAACAGCATATTATGTATACCGCACAGCAACGCAGTGACTCCCCCAAACAAAATATATAGGACGAACACAGTCCAAGAATAGATGGCGCTTCATAGCCTAAGCGCATTCCTTTGATTCTCGCCGTGGCTCCCTCACTACGAAATCCAATGAAAATGTGATTTATTTTCCCCTTCCCCTTTTTCTAATTTATTTCACGAGCGTCACGCCAGACAACTTGTCTCAGAGCTTTAAGCAAGGTGCGGGGGATGGAGATCAAGTTGCGTGGAATATTTAGCCGAGTGGGGGGTAAATAAGTTTGACACATCAGTGGCTACACCACCCTCAACCCCCTCCCTCCTCCCCCACACGACCCCCAAAATGGCCAAAGCTGACCCGCAGAAACAAACCAAAGCAGTCATTATCTTCTGAGACCAGAGTCGGCTTCTTTTTTTTTTTTTCTTCTTTTTCCCTGTCGACTGTGTCGGATTCACATCAATTTAGTACGCCACCGCCGGCGCTCACATAGCATCGCTGTTTCTTCTGGACAGATTTGAAGACTAATCTCATACTTTAGGCCTAATACAATTAAATGGTATTGAACCGATGCGTAGTTCCCATACATCAGCTCCCATCCAGTGAGTGATGGGGCCTGCCGTTCGCCGCGGGCCTGGGAGAGACATATGAGCCGGGGTGAAAAGGTTATGATTGTGGCTTGGGGAGGGTGTTGGTGGGGGAGGAGGAAGAGGAGGAGGGGGATTGGTTAAATCTTCTTGTACTCCAGTGTAAGAAACAAGACTGTAACAGAGCATGTATATATTGCATTTATCTTCTGCTAACAACCTTATATCATATTTGAACAGAACTGACGAAACCATATAAAACTCTCGTGAAGCGAAGAACAGATGAGCAGCACGCTGCGGCTCGACAGAGGCCCAGCGGTGTTTCGTCACGTCTGCCTGGGTTAAAAGGCAACAGCATAATATGTTTACGGGCTTTTAGACTCGAATTAAGCATTGCTAATGTCAGAGCAGACTCCGATGGTGGCGTTAAGGCAGAAGCAGTGAGCAATGAGTGGCAAAAAAAAAAAAGCCTCCCTGATTGATAAACAAGCTGCAGTGTGAGTTATTGTGGAAAATAAAACCCGATTTGGTGTTGATTTGTCACACCACCAACTGTGTCGTCAAGACAATAGAAAATAAATGTCAACATGAGTAAAGAGAGATGCTTTGCGGCATTCATAACTGTTAAATGAGCTTCTCTGATCACAATAGGAAAAAAAAAAGTCATATTAGCCTCATAATACTGCTTTAAAGCTGCACAGGTATACCTCAGGTGATACTTTAGATGTCCTTCCCGCACCCTTAGTTGGGATGATGCGTCCTCGTGTTGGGAGCTACGTACCAAAGCAGGCCACCCATACATTAGATAGAGTGTTTGCAGTTGTGTGATTTGAAATATGACTTAGAGGGCACAAACATGGTCTAAGTCTGTTTTCAAGGTCTGGCCACAGGTCCAGCAGGTGATTTTCAGCCGTTGGCAGCGCCACGCGCGGGCCCTCCATCATTTTGGGGCCCGCTGTCAGCGAGAGGCTGCACGCTGCGCCCTGACAAGACAGAGAACATTCATAAAGTTCCCGCAACGTCTCAGCAACCTTGACAGAATGTGGTGCGTCTGTGTGTGTGTTTCTCTCTCTCTCTCTCTCTCGCTCTCTCACCCCACCCTCCCTAAACTTATCTCCAGAGGCAGGAGTTGAGGGGAGCTCCGCTGTTCACAAGTAGCCTAAGAGCACCTGCCACATTCACGGCGCAAAGACGTCAATAAATCTGGCTGCTAATGTACCGCGGAATCTTTTTCTCGCACTCTCTCTCTTCCTCCGCCTCTAATATTAATGAATGTCAGGCGAACGCTGCCATGGGCAAAGATAGAAACATGTTCTTTCCACTATGCTAACATGAACAAGGTTATAGCTTTTTATTCAGAGCCGAATTGGAAAAGACTGCACTTGGCTGGCAAAGGTTTATTGCAGAGCCATGGGTAACCATTAGCCAAGTGATAGGCAGGAATTAATGACTTTATCCATTCTGGATGGTTATTATTGAGAGCTGAGCCAATGAACTTCCTCAGCACCATGCAGGCAATTCTTGGCTTAATGATTCAAAGCTGTACATGAAGCGAAATAGTCCACACAGTGGTTGAATAATAATGAACGAAACCAGTGTAAAAATACACTTTTTCAATTCTTCCACTCAGTGTGAGAGGATAGAAATGGGTTTACGGCACAGGAAACCTTGAGGCTATTTTTAGCCGCCGCCTTTGCCTGCAACTCAGCAGTTGTAGAAATGAAAGAAACTCTCTCGTCTGTATTCTTTCCCCAAAAGAAATTGTGATAATGAGGCTTCACCAGCGACCATGTGCCCATTAATATTTGATGCATCCGAACACTCACACACACGGGCGCTTACAATCCTTACACACATCATATACAATCAAGCAAATTCTCAAAGTTGTCGCACGTGGATCGCGGCGTTGCTGCTCTTCTCGGCAACCCCTCGCCACTCCGTCTCTCCCAAAGAGGAAGCGTCAAATCAGGAGGGAGCGCACGTCTCCATACACTTGGCCTATATCCTGTTGTGATAGTCACATGGCTTCTCGGAGACAGCAGTCATTTGTTACTGTCCTGTTAATCATGCTAATGCAACCCTCCGCTCGCAGAGGCCCGACCACACTCGCTCACACAGACATTAAAGAAGAAGAAGAAAAACGGAGGGAGAGAAAGAATGGAGTGCCCAAAGTCCCCGAAGGCATATGAATATCTTAAGTGGAGAATTCTATAACTTTGCATCTTTTTCGCGTGCCTGTGGACGCACGTGCAAACACGCGAGACGAGAGAAAAAAAGAAAAGAAACAGAGAGATGCTACGGTATTGAATCAAATTAAGTGGTAATTTTGCAGCACCGGGACGCTGCCACCGACTCTCCCCTGCTCTTTTTTCTCGAGTGCTGCACTTTATTAGTATTCCGCTCAGACGTGCACTCCGCTTTCTTCTCCTCCTCCTCCTCGAGCTCTCCCATAGCTCTCTCTCTCTCTCTCTCTCTCCTCCTGGGAGTTGAGCCCAGTGCATGTTAAGTGATAGGGCTTCAGAGTCTTACCGGCAGGGGTGTGGGTGCCACATAGCGAGCTGTGTAGGAGCCGTGTATCGGTGGAGGAGAGCAGAGCAGAGGAGGGGAGGGGTGGTGGTGTATTGGGGAAGGTGGGGGGGGGGGCTTTTAGTAAATCCACCCACCCGTGTAAAAATGATCAATCTCATGAATTTGCCAATAGGGAGTTGTTGGCCGATCAGCAGAGACAGAGGCAGATAATGAGAGGAATGAGGGAG
>JAVQJZ010107293.1:0-10607 GCA_036025355.1 Leiopotherapon unicolor | reverse complement strand
AATTTTCAAGATATAAATCTTTCCAGCAATTTGTATTGTAAAAATACACGTACAAAAAGTCCTCCTTTCAAGTAAGTTGGATATCACACTGACTTTAGTTAACTTGCTTCATTTACGTTTAGACATGACAGCTATGAACCACAGACTCTCAATCTGAGAGTGTTTTTATCTGTAGAGACGATAAAGAGCCGTCCGTACATAAAGCTGGACTTATAATGTTATTGATATTAATTGCGATTTTTAATAGAGCACTGTGTGTTAAAATGTGTGACCTTCCGTAACATCCTTGCTACGCTGACAGAGAGAGAGGCAGGAAAGTCTGTGTGATACTTCACAACAGGAATTTCTCAGCACCCAGATGTCTCCAGCTGAATGTCCGAGGCATGTTGTTTGCTGAGTGCAGAGTTAATAACGAACACTTTTCAAAATGGATATCATGGAACTTTATTGAAAATCAACAGCTGATAACAGGACTGGAACACCTTAAGGAGAGTTACACATAACGTATTAACAGGACACTGATGTGGTCCTTTTCAGAGGAACCACTGCAGACTGTCCTCCAAGTTAACCAGTGGCCAGTCTGCTTCCCCTGCCTGTTCACAGGGCAGCCAATCAGAGTGCAGGAACAGATAGGCCTGCAGCTCTGTGGGTGGAGTAGAGATGGCGACATTATAATGGTGCAGCTTTAAGCCAGTAACACTTGAAATCAGGATGATTAACAGTTGTTGGGTTTCCTCAGATGTTTCCCTCTTATAATCAGTCCTCATTTCAAGACATTGACAAAGAGATTTTACATTCACCAAATCATCAAATCCAGCTGTGTTTTTTTTTCTTTGTGGCATGGATAGAAATACAGATGATATAATGTGACATTTAATCAGAGAAAACTGCATCTGGTGTATTAAATGTTGTGCGTGGTGTTATTGCTGCTACCACAGCACTTGCATGGTTAATGTGTTCTTTGACCTTCTAAACATGGATGTTCTTCAGTGTGTTTGGATGTTGCATGTATAAAACACTGTAAGGCTTTGTTTTGCTTTACTAAATCTACACCAATCAGAGGAGCAGATGCAAAGAAGAAGGATTTTTAAGATGTCGAAGTGCCCCAATGTTTTTTTTATACAGTCCTTAGTAGAATGTAAAACATATGCGAGATCATCCACGGCCCATCTGTGTTTTCTTTTGGTCCTGAGCATCAGATCAATCAAACAATGACTGAGTTGCACCTTTAACACGTGCTGTTAAAAATTACACACGAGTGATGTTTTCCTTGAATTTGCCTTGACAAACCACTGTCACGTCATCCAATAATTGAATGTTTCCTGGTTGTCGCCCCTCTTAATCCTCACTCACATGTCTGCCTGTGATTCATTTCCAGGTGGACTGGGTGCAGTGCGACGGCGGTTGCGACGAGTGGTTCCACCAGGTGTGTGTGGGCGTGTCGTGCGAGATGGCCGAGAACGAGGACTACATCTGCATGGACTGCTCCCGGAAGGCCGCTGGTGTGGGTGTCGGGGGCGGAGGTTTGACAGTGGAGGAGATAACTGAGGAGAGTGTTGTCGTGCTAGCGACGACGATGTGCAGTGGCGGCTCACAGAGCCTGTCCTCATCATCCGTTGTCGCCTCTTGGTCTCATCTAAACCCAGCACCTTCGCATCATCAGCAGCAGCATCAGCAGCAGCAAGAGCCTCAGCAGGGCAGTTAGCGCTTAAAAACCCCAGCTTAGGACTGAGTTTGAATACTGTACCTCACACAAAGAGCATAACACAAAACCTAGTATCCAGGCTAGCATTGCGACCTCTGAACCTGTAAGACTATACAGCATCTGAGAGACAGACTGGCCCTTTTTGAGCGAGCTTGGAAGAAGAGGGACTAACCTGGGGTTGGTGGGTTGTGCCTGGATCATGGAGCACAAGAAAAAAAAAAAGAACTTGGAAGAGAGAAGATGAAAGAGTCCGACTGTCGCCACGTGACTTCAGCGATGACATTTTCTCTCCGAGCGCTAAGATGTGTTGGAAAAGATTGTTAGTACGCCGACAAGAAGTAGTGCTCAGACAACAGTCTTAGGTCTAGAAACATCCTCCAGCTACTTCCTGGTCCTCCACTGAACAATAACAAAGTCTATTGTACACTTAACTTGCAGTCAAACAAACACCCTCTTACTCCAGCTGTTGTATTCAGTGCAAACGGCCAAAGAAACAGATTTGTCTCCGGTCGTGTTTTACTGAACCGCTCCCCTCTGCCCTCTGTCCGACTCTTCAGGCCACAACATCTCAATATGTAGGACTCCTCCAGACTAGGAAACACAAATGGTTGTAATGTAGTGGAATTATTTATAATGTACATACTTTTACGCAATTAAACAAATGGATTGTGGCTTTTTTTGTCTGCTCACCTTTAATAAACTATTCCTAGTCAAATGTTTGATAATTGTGATGTCTTTATTTGTGTTTATTTGTGTTTTTGGAGTCCGTTTGCCTGGTTCATTGCTGCTAACTCTTTAGATATTTCTGTATGTATCACATATTTTTTTTTACATATATTTATGTTTAAAACTGGGAGTCACCAGTCTTAATTTCGTTATGTGAAAACATAATGGCAATAAAGATTCTTGATTCTTGATAAAAATGTCCAGTTTTAAGTAGGCCTAAAATGAGACATTTCTGCCTTTTCTGTCTTTTATTAGCCTGAAATATCAGATTTTCACCCATTAATCACTCTGCAGGGCTCAGCAGTGACTTATGGTCATGTCATTGAGAGGTAGGTTAGGCTTTGCATTTCCTGTGTTACTCATTAAGCTCAATTAGAGGTGAGATGTGGAGGCATGTTGTGGATCTCTGGTATGAAGACTTGCATGTTGAATTACATGTGTTTGCCCTTTTCCCCTTAAAAGATCATCTTATTCTTTATTTTATTCCATTTGTTTCATGTTTCTCATTTTGTGATTCTTGATTTTTCAACATGCCAAAGTTTTCCCAGTTGGGGCAAAAAAAGAGGAAACCATCTTACCGGATTTACACTTACATGTCAGAATTTGCAGAAGCACGACTGTTTGCAGAAGAAGGAGGGGAGGATCGGGGGTGGGGGCCACGGGTTGGGTGCTGATGTCCACTTCAAACTCAACCAAGTCAAATCCGGTGTGAACTGACCTCAGCTGCTTTTGTGACTCACCTCCGTCACCGCTCCGACTGGAGAGAGTGAGAAATATGCAATCACAAAGGGGGCCAGATGAACTCTATTGGCACATAATCAATTACATAATGTCTGATCTGCTGTCCAGTGCCATTACATCTTAATCCCCTGCTGTTGTGTTGACTTGAAGCATAACTAAAACTGTAGTTTGGAAAAAAAAACTTATAATGAAGCAGACTTGTAACAGACTGGAGGGCTGCTTGCGGTTTGTTGTTGGCTTTTGATTTGATGCTGTGTGCTGCTTCCTCGCCCCCACCAATCCATCAGAAACACATAGTGCAGATAGATTTATTTGTCAGACCTGAACATGAGTACAGTTTATCCCACCGCAAGATGGAAGATGTGTCAGTGACCCAGCAGTTCCCTCAAATTTTTCTTTCAGCCTGTCGCACATCTTGTGGGCATAGAGTGTCTGCTCCTGAGTCAACACAGATAAATAGATGGAACTCAAAAACTGACCTTTTTATTAGGGTGCTTCTCTTTGATAAATAAGTGTATGCTTGGGCTTTCTGCAGGAAGCAATGGGAGACTTGCTTTGATGATTTAACTATTTCTTATCACAGTTTCTCGGGCAGAGGTGGTCCACTGAAGCAAAAAGCGACATATTACCGGCTGGTCCGGCATCATCCTCTTCTGTTACACTTTTGCAGCAGAGTCACGGCAGGTAACGTTGCTCTGGAGGGGACAGACGAAAAGGAGAGAACTTGGAGGCTGGCCTAAGTTTAGCATTACAAACAGCCCGCCCCTCTCTCTGGCGGTCATGTTAAATACTAAAACCTGGGCATTTACAGATAAACCTCCAGAGGCTTCCTCTGCCCGGAGTCGAGGGTCACGCATGGAAGATTGAGTGACGCTACAATGAAAGGTAAGCTATGAATGCAAAGCAATCACCTGGAGGTTTTCAATGCAGTTTAGATGGATTTAAGTTCATTTTAGTCATTTCTCTTCTTCATTTCTTTGATGTATTGTTTTGTTTCCCATCAGGGTTGTAATTAACAGAAATGAGTTGAAAGACTTGAGTTGAATTCATAATGCGTACAAACTTCAAAATGTGCTTTTCCAGGTAAATCTCTAAATTGTAAGAGATTAAAAAAACTTGTGTGTGTGCATGCTCAGATTTTATAGGTGCACGGCAAAACTACGTTGCCCCTCTTGCTGCGCTTAGAAAAGAGCATCCTCAATGTTGCCGAGAAAACAACTCCAATTCAGGCAACAACCAACACCGGCCAGCCTCTGTGACCTGCTGCAACCCACCTCCCCCCCTTCTCTCTGTTTTGCAGGAGACGCTTCAAAGGCAGGCCTCCCCAATGGCACCGACCGAGCCAAAGACCTGCTGCCCTCGTCGGAGGAGAAGATGGAGGAGCGGGGCCAGTGGAGCAACAAGATCGAGTTCATTCTGTCGGTGGCCGGCTCCATCATCGGCCTGGGCAACATGTGGCGCTTCCCTTACCTCTGCTACAAGAACGGAGGAGGTGAGCGGGGGCGAGCTGAGGGGATGGATCCCACAAAATCATATAACCGTGTATTATCATGTTGTAAATATGTGCAAAAAAGAGAAACATATAGGCTGCTACAGAAAGACAATGTTTGATTTATTTTTTCCATAAATTGAACATTGTTTCAGCCTGAGATCAGGATACAGAAACAAAAACACAAGGGCTCAAAATGAAGCAGAATTTAGACTCCAGAGTAGAGTTTCACCCCGTCTGCTTTTGGATGTGCTTGTGTAGCTGCTAAATTGGACGCCCCTCTCTCTCCCTACATGGGGCAGCCGGGGTCAGGGGTTCAGGGCTGAGCCGGGTCAGGCAGCTGTTGCTCACAGCAGCTGTCCCCGCAGAGAGGCGGAAATCTGAGCGCGCCAAACATCCCCGGCCGCCCGACGGGACGTCAACACAAAGGCCTAAAGAGGGTGGCAGCGGCTCAGGTCAAAATGTAGCATGTCAAGAAACACATTTCTCAGGTCACACCAGTTCAGTTGATGTTTGAGCGGAAAAATAATTGAACACATCATCTATTTTTCACCTCACATAGTTCTTTGATGTTATATAGTTTTCGTCTGTATTTAAAGTTTCTTCAAACTAGATCCGTCTGGTTGAAATCTAAATGATTTAAAAGGCATTGTGGTGCACACAGTTTCAGCATATTCAGTGGGAGGCGGAAGAAAACATATAATAAGTAATAGGTGTTAAGTAATAAGTAATAATAATCCAAGAGAGGGCTAAGAGGGAGAGGTGAAAGGCATCCACCTTCTCCTTGAAGCATTATTATGTAATACATGTGTCTTCTGATGGGACAGAGTAGTGAAGAAACACTGCTCCCAAAATCAGAGTTACTCAACATTTGGCGAGTGCACACAGCCCCTGAGACATGGACAAAGATGCTCAACAGTTTTCTGTACTATTCTGTATGATTTATTTTATAGATCATAAAAACTGTAAAAAAAAAAAAAAAGTGAGCATGAATCTTGCTCCTCTCAGGTGCCTTCCTCATCCCCTACCTGATCTTCCTCTTCACCTGCGGCGTGCCCGTCTTCTTCCTGGAGACGGCCTTGGGCCAGTACACCAGCGAAGGAGGCATTACCTGCTGGAGGAAAATCAGTCCCTTGTTTGAAGGTAGGGAAGACAAAAATTTAGTAATGCAGGAAAAATGACTCCAGCTGTTAAAATGATTCATCCTCATCCCTTTTATTGCTCGTCAGTGACATGTGATGGTATTTTTCTGCAGGTCTTGGCTATGGCACCCAGGTGATCGTGACCCTGTTGAACTTCTACTACATTATTGTTCTGGCCTGGGGCATTTTCTACCTGTCCTTCTCCTTCTCCTGGGACCTGGCCTGGTCGTCCTGCAACAACACATGGAACACAGGTAACACATGGACTTTAGAAACAGTCTCCATCAGGGGTTTTGATCTCTTTAGTCATTTCTACATTTAGCTCTTTTTTCCCCCCCTCAGAAAACTGTGTGGAGTTTCAGAGGAGAAACACTTCAGTCAACCAAACACTGGACCTAAATGCCACCTCTCCTGTCATTGAGTTCTGGGAGTGAGTTTGTCAGAGATCCAGTCTTCCTCTTGATGATGCTTTACCGTTGTGAAAGTGACGGCGCATCATCTCTGCGTTTCCTTCCTGTCTTCTTCCTGCAGGAGGAGAGCGCTGAGGATTTCCCCCGGCATCGACCACATGGGCTCCCTTAACTGGGACCTGGCCCTGTGTCTGTTCATCGCCTGGGTCATGTGCTACTTCTGCATCTGGAAGGGGGTGAAATCCACGGGAAAGGTGTGTGAGAGGGTCCTCACAGTCCAAGTCTAGTCATCTGTTTATTGTGTTTCACTCTGGTGACATCTGGTGTTTATTATTATATTTTTTCTGTGTGTCTCTTGTTTACATATTTACCATCACTGTGTCTATATAGGTGGTCTACTTCACTGCGACCTTCCCCTACGTGATGCTGATTGTGCTGTTGATCAGAGGGCTCACCCTGCCTGGTGCCGCGATCGGCATTCAGTTCTACCTTTATCCGGATCTGGGGCGACTGGCGGACCCACAGGTACCACAAAGTCGGCCAGATACCTTCAAATTAAAGCCTAAAATGCAGAGAAGCAACTGACTGATGTCTGTCATATAACTCTGTCACTGTGGTTGGTGTGATATACTTTAAGCAATGCAAACAAAAAACATCCATCGCCACAAACCCACCACAGATTTCAATCCCCCCTTCAGAAGATTTAGTGATGTGTTCCCTGTGAGTGAGGGCGCACCAGGTGCAGGTATCCCATGGTTCTCTGCTGGGGAGTCTAGTTTCTGCTGGGTCCATCTGCTCTCCATGAAAGAGGCAGGGACCGCAGGGATCAAATGCAGGGCCAGGACACCACTGGGACTGTAAACACGAGGTCTACCAGGACCGAGCCGCAGACAGTCAGAGAACCAGGCTTCTCGTCTCTGCAGCTAGACCAGCAAAGGTCCAATCAGGAGAGTTCTGTCCCCTTCTTGTTTTCATGTATCTCACTTGTTATTAAGCTGTTTTATTAATTTAGAGTCTCATTCTGGTTTAGTCCAGTCAGTTTACTCATCAAACCAAACTCAACACCCAAAACTAATAATTCAATATGCTGTGAACTTCTCTCACATGTCCAATCTCATAAGGGAAGAATTGAGACTTTTGGCTATCTATCACAGATTATGCCCTCTTCACATTTATGCAAACATGGTTGGTTAATCAATGTTGAGGAAAATGGCAAAAAACAGATGTCTAACAGCTTATCGTCATGCAGCGACATTAGTCAATAATTGTGTGTGCTGACAATAAGCACGTGAATTCCTCCAGATTATCTAAACACTGCATGGCACGTTTGTGTATATACATCAGCCTGAGCATGTGTGAGCGCGGTAGTTTTGACAGCTTATTTCTACTTTTCTATTGTGGAAGGTGTGGATGGACGCCGGCACCCAGATCTTCTTCTCCTACGCCATCTGTTTGGGGTCGCTGACTGCTCTGGGAAGCTACAACAAGTACAACAATAACTGCTACAGGTGTGCAAGCAATAGGAGTACATGCATACAGAGTCCAGCACGGAAAGGGTCGAATTTTTCTTCCATTATTGTGAAACCTTTCTCTGTCTGTTGCAGAGACTGCCTGTCACTGTGCTTTCTGAACAGCGGCACCAGCTTTGTGGCCGGCTTTGCGATCTTCTCCATTCTGGGTTTCATGTCTTTTGAACAGAATGTCCCCATCTCAGAAGTGGCAGAATCTGGTGAGGCTTGGCAGCCCTGGCTTAGAAGAATAAAAGGAATAAAGAGAATCTGTTTATATACCCTCTGGCCAATATTAATTCCATCACTTTACTTTGTTTCCTGTAGGTCCTGGCCTGGCCTTCATAGCTTACCCCCGCGCTGTGAGCATGATGCCTTTCTCTCCTCTGTGGGCCGCGCTCTTCTTCATCATGATTGTTTTTCTGGGGCTTGACAGCCAGGTATAGTTCCTCCCTACCCCAAGCTCATTAACACACACACACACACACAGATGACTGGAAAAATACAGTGTTATGTGACTAAAAACTGATATTTCAGAAAAATGACACTGATTGACGTTGACGTTGACATTGATGTCGACATTGACATTAATCTAAGCAGTAGAGACGAGCAAAGAGAGTTTCATTTTTTTCTCTCCTCCTCACGTCTCTTGTCAGTTTGTGTGTGTGGAGAGTCTGGTGACGGCGGTAGTTGACATGTACCCCGCCGTGTTCCGACGCAAGAACCGCAGGGAGCTCTTCCTGTTGGCTGTTAGCCTCTTCTCCTTCTTCATGGGCCTCATCATGCTGATGGAGGTAGGGGGAGGGGTCACACTATGGGACCACACACAGATGGAAAAATATACACACACAGATGCATGCACAGAGACAAAGTTTTTTCCCCTCATTGCATTTTTCCTAACAAGGTTATTGACTATGTCCACTGAAATTCAGACAAATGAGTTTCAAATACGCACACACATCAGGCTGATGCTGGGGTTGGTGTTTTTTTCAATGCTTTACTCTGCTATAATAAATTATTACCAACATAGGAGTCCAACATAGTTGACATGGTTTCACCTCTGCCCAGCTGGATACATGAATGCTCTGCAGAGGTGTCAGCAAGTCATACTTTTGCAAGTACGAGCAAATCAAAGGTTTTATTCAGCATGCCAGGTAGTGTTACGCAACACTTAGTGTTACGTAACACTTAAGTCACGTCTGAAGTTCTGAGCTTCAGGATTTCAAGTGTCTTCCATAAACTAAGTTTAGTTAATTAGTTTTCACAAATGTATTTTAATTATCTTTTGTGTGAACACATGGATTAAGCGTAGCAGCTTAATTATCCAGTATAATTATGACTCATTGCGTTATATCTCTCTCTTTGTAGGGGGGCATGTATGTCTTCCAGCTTTTTGATTACTATGCAGCCAGCGGCATGTGTCTCCTCTTCATGTCCATCTTTGAGACCGTCTGCATTGCGTGGGTCTATGGTAAGTCTCTCCTCAGACATTAAAAACCGTCAGTCATTGGTAGAATTGCATCCCACAGGTCCTTATCTTAATCCACTGTTTTTAATCCTGCTACAGTTTTGAAGACTCAGTGTGGAGAAAAATATCTTTACTCTGTTTTTCCAGGTGCAGATCGCTTTTATGATAACATTGAGGACATGATTGGCTACCGCCCAGGACCTTACATCAAGTACTGTTGGTTGTTCTTCACCCCAGCCACATGCATTGTGAGTATCAACAAACTAGCTGAGTTGCGCCAAGGCTTTCCAAACACGACGTCCCCCTGCAGAAATCAAGAGATATTTGTCACCTCACCAATAGTAATACCCGTCCGTGTGTCTCTCCAGGGTACCTTTGCCTTCTCCCTCATCAAATACACCCCTCTAAAGTACAACAACGAGTATGTATACCCGTGGTGGGGCTATGTCATCGGCTGGCTGCTTGCTCTCTCCTCCATGGTCTGCATCCCGCTTTGGATGGTGTACAAGATCAGCACCACCCAGGGGACACTCAGAGAGGTTGGTGTTGATCCTTATAGCAAACTTTGAATTGGGGTCGAAGGATGTGTGTGCCACTTTCGTCTTGACATGAACGCACCCTGTCGTTGATTTGATTCACTAAAGATGGTGCATCTTTTCACAGCGCATCCGCCTGCTCATCAAGCCGTGTGACAGCTTACCAAAAACCAAGAGGGAGCAGGAGAGGTTACTGGCCATCTTTTCCCCAGAGGAAGATGCCACCACGACCCGAAATGGCTACTATCCAGTCTCAGAGAGAGACTCCAACTTATGAGGGCCCCAGCAGTGATGTGTGTGGGAAAGACGAGTTGGTTTTTTGTTACATCCTCCGCTTGCTGCACCTTTGCCTCCATCCCAAAGACACATGCAGCAGGGAAAGATACAATTAAGTGTCCCATGATCTACTTTAACACATAACAGATATGGAGCACTCAAGAAGTTATAGGTTTACAGTTTGTCGGGTTTGGCAGCGCCCATGCATTACAAAAGAAGAAGGATAAAGGAAAAAGTCATTTGCTGTTGGCCATTTATTGGATTACATAGAAGTTTTAGAGGGGACAAGAACATATTTTCAGGGACAAAGGTCATTCACTCCACAAGCTCAAATTCACTGGTACACTGACATCAGCATTTCACATATGATGTAAATGAACTAGTTCAAGGTCAGCTTAAACGTCCAAGTCAGCCTTGTTCTAAGAAAACTATTTTATGGCAGAAGTTAATGACATTTTCAAAACATTTGAAGGTGGTAATTGTGGAGACAGACTCAAATAAATGTTAAACAGCAAATTCAGTAACAGCAGGTTAACAATTTGTTATCGCTGAAAATGTATGTAACTTTTTGACGTATCTGATATCACTTCATGGCTGCTTAGCCAT
>JAVQJZ010107287.1:0-14369 GCA_036025355.1 Leiopotherapon unicolor | reverse complement strand
TTCTACTGATAACAATAATCACAATAACCTTTATTCATTGAGTTCCTTTCAAAATCCACATTACAAAGTGCTTCTGAAAAGGTCATAAAATAATGAAAAGATTAAAAGAAAAACACATCATCACAGTGTTTTAAATTGGAGGGGGTTGGTATCATACCACACAACGAAGGAGTGTGGCAGTAATCATGGATTTAAAATACTCAAATGTCGTCTTTTCACAGGTTTCACGAGGAGGAAAACGCCTGTAACACTCGGAGTTCATGGAGTTCACAGCGAATGTGTTATCCAACATTATCTTATCGCAGATATTTTTTTTAATGTTTGCATTTATGTTAAAAATGAACAACATGTTTCCGTATGGGGCTTTTTACATGCCCTGCTCAGCCAGTAAGAGTTACGTATGGGATCCCTCAACCGCTTCCCACCCACAGATGCAGCCTGTTGTGTTCATTGGGGATTTTGTTCAATCCAAAGGAACTACCGCTCGTCATCAAACTCAGATCTCTGCGCACGTGGGCAACAAAGCTTGTAATATTATGAGAATGTCCTGTAATATTTGGGAAAACTAACGCGAGAATAAACCAACACTTGATCCTCCCTCTGTAAATGTGCAGCGGCACCCTCAATCACCTCGAGCTTTCGAGGCAAAAACACATCAGGAAAATCTCTTCCAGGACGGCCAGAACAAATTACGGCGAGAACAAGGCCGCAGACTTAGTTCCTTATCACACAAGCATATTAAGTAATAAAAAATGTCCCACTGAGCCGTAAGATGGATAAAAGAGGATTGCTGCGTGTTTTCACAAACAGCGATGACAAGTATTTTTTTTGCGTTTACCTGATAACGGCGCTAATAAACCTCTCTCAAGTCAATATCAATCGCTTAAGTTCTCCGCTTTCTTCTCCTGTTGTTTGGATCAGAATGAAATACTGCACGCTTGAAAGTCTGCCAAAGAAAATAAAAAGCAAATGAATTTCTATTTTTTATTTTTTTAAGAGAGATTAATTGTTTTTGCTATTTAGCTCGGCGTACAAAGGCCTGAACGAAGGACCCGTTCGCCAAAATAAGACTGCGTAATGTGTGATGTTCTTACCAGTCCTCTCTCTCTCTCTCTCTCTCGTGCCAACAATTAATTTCCTGTCGCCTGCAGATTATCAGTGTGTTTACTAAAGATTGCAGAGATGGTGGAGGAAACAGAAAGAACCGATTGCTCCGTTTTGCTTGACGCGATGATTGGGAAATTATCCGTTTAAGATGTACAGTATTAAGAAAAGACTGTCCTCAGATAGCGACTCTCACATTGTTATGTGCCTCTCACACCCAATAAATCACATTTGGGTTCGGTAAACAAACGAGATGTAACGTAGAGGATTGGAAAAATGGCTGACCTGGCTCTGTCCAAAGGCAAAAGCAACACTTGTTTCCTTGTTTCGCTCATTATATCTTGGTTGTTTAATCTGCACAAAATCACAGCAGATCAACTCAATTTAACTGAAGCTCAGATAACTGACCCGGTGACGGCTTCATGTTTTCTACTAGACGTCTGCCGTAACATGTAGACGGTTAATTTAGGCAAAGATTCCCCTCTTTTCTTTCTTTTTTTTTATCTCTCTCGCTCTTCTTTTTCTCTGTATCAGTTATTTGAGCACAACCGGTGGGAGCTCGAGTGTGATGAAAGTGCCAGATGTTGTTGCTAGGAGATTTGTGACTCAGCTCGCCGAGCCCTCGTATCTGTCGCGCGGTGTTTCTTCGCCACCGTCGGCGTGCGATTGTCGGCCTGATCCGGGCGGCCTCTTGAACCTGCGGAAGAGATTACGGCGGGAGTCCCTTAGCCCGCTCCTTCTCCACCGCTCTTATTTTTAAAGATTGATTATACAGCTGGAGACCGGCAGGAACTCTGTCTGTTTTTACTTTTTGTCCCCTCACAGTGCGGTAAATTCTCACCTCGGTGCAACCTTATCCGTCCGCGTTTATCGGAAGTGGTGACATCGAGTGACTGCAAATGTCTGGCCTAAACTGTTCGCGACACTTTACTTTGCATTAGAACATGTCGCACACTTTCGGAGCCTGCTTCTCTTACAACTTGTTGCCCTTTTTTTTTGTTTGTTTGTCTGTTTTCTCACCCCCACCCCCTCCACAGCTGTCTCCACACATACAGAGGGTGAAGAGAAGATCCAAGTCCTGCTGATGGTGGAGGGCAGAAGGTATGTCAGTCTTTGGAAAGAGCGAAAGAAAAAAAAAAAAAGGTGTGCTAATTGGCAACGCATTTGTGATACGACCACATGCATTATGCAACGCCGTCGGCTTTGATTTCACCTCTCTCTTGTTAGTCCGAACGCACTTTTACCTACTGTAGCCATCCGAGGTAATTAAAGCCACGCTAGACTGCCCGCCTCAGTCACAGAGACGAGATGAGACGGCACGTACGCGGCGGGTCCAGCAGTAATGCAACGAGACTTTGTGTTTACGCCGTTAATTGCTCTTCGTTTGTGTTTTTTTTCTTTTTTTTTTGATCAAACCTCGTGGGGAAAACTGGGAGTTGTGTTTTTTTTTTTTTTTTTAATAGATGTGTGTTCTGCAGAAGCACTTTTGGATTCCTTTAATCTTTGTTGGTTGTTTATTTAATGACTTAGCAGTGCTTTTTCTTTTTTTTTTTCCAAAACAGAAGCACAACTTTAAGTCTTAAAATATGAAACACCATATTGTTTTAGGAAGTTATATCGTGGTGTACTTCATGAATAATTTTTTTACCCTCCACCCTCTCTGTCTCTAATAGAACAGTTTACATCCACGGCTTCAACAAGATGGACTTTGGGCTGTGGCACTCCGCCATCGCGCTGGCTGCTGCCACAGATGGGAAGGCGCTCAGCGACCAGCAGCTGTCTAAAAACGGCGTCCCCATTATCGTCGACAGTTGCATTGCTTTTGTCACCCAGTATGGTGGGTTGCGTCACATTTACAGGGGGAAGAGAAAACTTTTTCTTAAAAAAATCAGTTCTGCATCACTATTATTTTGCGAGCAGCTGATATATCCAGTAGGCCGCTCCGTGATGAGAATTTCATACTTTCTGCTGCTGATCATGACATGAACCCATTTTTCATCGCATATTTTTTTTTTTTTTTTTAAAGTGTAGATGTCGTCCAACTTTTATAATCTGCTAAATGTAAACACGAACAAAATGACATACTGCCCGTTGCCTCACCTGTGCATGATAAATAAGGCTTATGCATTATACAGTAAGTGGTAAGCTATGTAATGAGGTACCAGCAGAAAAGTTAACAGTGAAACTGAAACTGTTGTGGCACAGAAGGTTAATATACCTCGCGGCGACAGTTTCATTCTACCTGCAATTTAGATTCAAATGTGCTTATGTAATGTTGTTAAATCCCTCAAATTAGCATCCATAAGGGTTAGTTATTGCCCTATAATTGCTTTACTTCTATAGAAATCTGTCATTTCCTGCTGCAGACACTAAACATCAGAGAGTATCCATCATCAGGATGCGGTTTCTTTCGTTTTAATTATCCATCCGTCTGTCCGTCCAGGCTTGTGCCGGCAGGGGGTCTACCAGAGGCCGGGGGACCCCGCTCGAGTCGCGCAGCTCCTGGAGGAGTTCACCCGGGACGCCCGAAACGTGAAGCTGAGGCAGAAGGAGCACCGGCTGGAGGACGTGACGGACACCCTGAGGAGCTTCTTATCCCAGGCAGAGGACGCGCTGCTGACCAAGGAGCTGTATCCGTACTGGGTGTCAGCTCTGGGTACGTGAGGGTGCAAGCAAGAAAACAGGCCTGTGTTAAAGATATAGATATTACGGACACCCAACATTACATAGGACGTGGTTATATTCTGGTAAAAATATGCTTGGTAGCATTACAATATTTAAAATCTTTGGACAGCAGAGACACAATTTTATCTTCACGGGCAAAAAAATAAATAAATAAATGTTCAAATATGCTTGAGAAATTATTTAAAAAGTACAGCGTGACCCTCATTATTCTTTCATGAGTCCAAGTGTCATGTCAGGGTTTATGGTTCTTCATTTTTTGGCATTTTCACAGCAGCTCTCGTCTGTGTGGTTTTTGTAGATGAGAAGGACGAGAGGCAGAGAGTGAAGAAGTACTCCACCTTCATAGAGAGTTTGCCAAAGATAAACAGGTCAACCCTCGATGCTCTGCTCCAACATCTGTACAGGTATACACACACACACACACACACACCGGAGACACATTTAAAGCTTGTGCCAGTCAGGCTACTTCAAGGTCAAGGTTGCTGCCAGGATTTTAAAGTTGCCGTGAAGGAGAAATACGCAGTCAAGTGTGTTAAAAACTTTCAAAAACAGAACGTGAAGCCGCTAAAATAACATTCAGCAGCAGAGTTCACCTGACAGCTATGAAGTAACACAAGAGCACAGTGTGGTGGGAACTAAGGACATCAACTCGAGTAGTCTACTTTAATACAAGCATGAAGTACTTCACATGAGAATTTTGCTACTTTATACTACTCAACAACATTATAAAGTAGGATATTGTACTTTTTACTCCACTACAGGTTAGAGGTAAGTATTAACAATCTATTATCAATGTCATCATATACAATAACATGTCAGGGGATAGTTTACTGCACAAATACAAACTTAAAGTACATTTTGCTGCAGGATATCCAATGTAATGCAGGACTTTACTTGTAATTGAGTATTTATACATTTTGATATTTAAATAAAGAGTCCTTTTCCTTCTACTAGGATCGTACCCCTCCGTGTGCTTGTTGGATGAACGTGATACAGTCTGATGAAAACAGTCGCTGCACATTTTTGCAGAAACTCAATGGCACTTTTTTTTTTTAAATGCACGGCCGCTATTTGTGTTAAATCATTACTCATTCAAACAGCATCAAAACTGGACTCGTGGCTGCAGGTGTAGCTCCACAGACGCCGCCCTGCATCACAGACGGCGGCTCAAAGGTGCTTCGTCCCGGGTAACCCCGGGGTCGCTGTACGCCACCTTCTGATTAGTCTGTTGTCCCCTCTGCTCTGCTGCTGACCCTCTCTGCCCCCTTTTGTTTTGTGTGTGACTTCTTTTATATTATTATTCTAACCAATAAAGGAGGATGCTTACCAGCCAGATCTCAGATTTAGCCGGAGATGCTGATCATGAAAAAAAAAAAAAAGTTGCAGTCGTCAACACAGGTGGAGCTATTTTTGCCGTTTGTGTGTGTGTGTGTGTGTTGGTATGTGTGTGTAAAATAACATATTTCAGTTCTATTCTCGGGCAGTCATTTGCCACAGTGTTGATTGCTCACTCTTTTCTCTGCTGGATCTCACGATCAGTCAGCTTCATGGGCGGAAATTCCTCAGAAGAGAACTGCAGGATGCACGCTCAACACTCAACACACTCGACAAAACAGCACTCGTACGCGCCCCGCGCCGCACGACCCGATCCAGCTCTAGTTGCGTTTGGATACACACGCTCCGACGTCTTGATGTCTCATTCGCTGATGATCACACGCCGCTTCCTCAGAAACCAATAGATTTAGTGATTTATGTGCATTATGTTAATCACGTTGTTTAGAGAGGACTTAATTGGCCCTTTGCTCAATTTGGACTGCGGCCTAACGTTTCACTTCAATCCTGCATGTTAGCGCTCAAGTGTGTTTGTTTGTTGTGTGCGTGGGCAAGAGAGAGACCAGAGAGACAGGAACTGCTTGTGTGGATCCGTGTGTGTGTGTGTTTGTGCAGGTACTTTGGGTTTGCTCTAACAGTGTTTCTGCCTCTCATTCAGGATTCAGCAGTGTTCCCACCTCAACCACATGCCGAGCGAAAAACTGGCCTCGGTCTTCTCCTCCTGCCTGTTCCAGACTCAGGGACAGACCCCGCAGGAAACCAGCGTCGTGCGTGACCTCATCAGCAACTACGTTACGCTCTTCAGTGTGAGTGAAAGATGTTTTGTCTATTTATTGTTTTGCGTGCGACAGAGGGCTGAGTCACATGATGTCTGCTCACAAGTTGCGTAGCATGACTTTTATAGCAGAAACACTTCATTGAGAATAATATTAACAGTTGAACAGATGTCACAGTCCACAGATCTGCTTTAAGTCCTGCTTAGTTACCAGTCACGGCAAAGCAGCTAGTTCATTAGACGTTACTCTGCTGGGCTGTTAACATCAACTTTTGGAAATAAATGTTTTTGCCGACTGCTCTCTCTCTCCGACGGCACACATCCGCAGGAAACACAAAGATTATATCTTTAAAAAAAACAGGTCACCTAGAACAAAAAAAAAAAAAGTCCAGAGGAACCTTGTTGAGGACATCTTTCGCTTCAGGCGAAATGAGGCCAGGCTTATGAGTCTGAGTTTGTTCTATATGTGAGGAGCCATTTTGATTGCGGTGAAATATAACTCAATGATGAAAAAGGAGAGAAAGCACAATCAGATTTTTTCCTCCTTTTGAGTGAACTTTTTTTTGTTTGTTTTCTGTTTGTGTTGCTGCTGTGTCAAAGCTATAAGGAGTAGGTTTTTCCTGAAAAACAACGTATAGACCGATACAAAAATAGCCCCCCTCAACCATCGCAGTGAATCACTGGAAGTGTGTGTGTCTGTGTCTGCAGAGGCCCCTTCGCTCTGCCTGCGTTTTATTATTTTGCTCTGTTTTGAAATCACAGCCGTTTAATCCCATTCGTTATACCTCTAACTAATTTTGCTGTGATGAAGTACATCCTCTGAAAATGCTTCATGTGGTGCACTTTGAACGATGTACAAAACAACAGCATGTACAAAGTATAGATTTTTAATTCATTTTCATATCCTGTGAAGCGACGGTCCTCTTGAGGAACAGTTTGTGTTGTTGGTGCCATCATTTAAAAAGTGTAAGCAAACTGTAGATGGCTCTGATCCAGCCACTAAGGACATGAGATTTTAAAATGTTCCGCTTAGTGTAAAGTATGTGGCTTAAGATATTTTACTTTATTCATATGCATTTATATACAGTCATTTTACAAAACTTCAAGGAACTCTCAGTAATGAATTGAGGCTTCTGTTTTTGTAATTCAGCAATTGTTTTAATCAGAAGTATCATTATTAAAGGTACGCTGCAGCAATTTACTACTGCAGTTTTAAAAACTTGGGGGACTCAAGAAAGAAAAAAAATGTTAAGATGAGATTTTCTGAAGCTCCAAAAATGTGGAATTTCCCATAATGCAACTCTTTATCACCTTTGTGACACCTTCCTTTCATGAAACGATAACGGAAACGCCAACTTTTCAAACTGACCGCAAACCAGTGAGTGTGTGACGTGAGCTGTCTGTCAACCAATCTGAGATAGCCCTGATGACGTCATAAGGAGTTATTTTTGATCATAAGGAGTCAAATCTCCCACTTGATGCACAGAGCAAATTATACAGCAGCGTTGTCAGGCTAAATCGTACTTTTCGTGACATGTAAACTGATCTGTATGTGTAAAATTAGTGTCATGCCCTTTGTTTAAAGGATTTATTTTTTAATATTAACTTTAATTTTATATCTTACTGGTTATTAACATCCTCACTAGATACAGTGAACAATGCATTTTGACGTTGTGAAAAAATCAAGTGTAAACATGACGTCTACTATGCCACTACGGTCCAAAATATAAAAGATATAAACATATAAAGATATAAGTGCTTTTCTGCAGATCAACCTTGAGGTATTTCTGCTCCCTGTAACTGTAGGAAAGGTGCAATACATGCGGTCCAGACTGAGGAACACTCCTCAATCAATGATTGATTAAAAAGAAAGAAACAACAACTATAATATTTAAAGGATTCATGTGTTACCATGTTGCCTATCGAAACTCGAGCATATCGAGCTGCAGGCATGACTTTATTTACACTCTCTTACTTCAGCCATCTGGGGAGCAGAACTGTTGTTGCCAAATCTCCACAATAGGCTTGACTTTGCTGATGTGTGCATGGGGGTGGGGGTGCAGTGGGAGTTTGAGGGAGGGGTGTGTGCGTGGGATCAATGTTACCCTTGGAGAGCTGCCTGGCTTATACGGGATACGCAGCACAGAGCCGCCTCTAATTCCCAGCAGAACGCCCTCATCCCTCTTTTCTGACGTTTAAAGGAGCAGTGGGGGAAAGTTTGGTTCACTCCAAATCATTTCGGGACGCCATCGTTCACGTGACAAATAGCCATTAAGCGCGACCAATCACGGGCCCCAATAGCAGTGAATACGCTCGCCGTGACATGAAATGAGTGAGACATCTCGCTAATTAAAGCGCCAGTTCCGTGCCGGATGTCGTAGACGGGGCCCATTATCAGGCCCAAACACACACACGCTGAGTTTGTGAGGGTTTTTTTTTGTTTTGTTTTGTTTTGTTTTTTCTTCCCTCCTCCCAATCTCCTCTGCCATTCGTATAACTCTAACAAAGGAAATTGTTCTCTGAAAATGATAATGATGTTAAACCCCACAAAAAAAAAGGAAAGAAAAAAAAAAGTTGGAATTAAAAAAAAATATCATTTCCCACACAGAGCTTTGTGAAAGAAAAGAGTATTCACTGTCAAACACTCACAGGGAACTTCCTTTTTTTTTTTTTTTTTCAAAAGTAGTTTTAGGAGTGTTAGCTGAACGACCCAATTCCACAGTTTGCGCCTGATACCTTTTACTGGTTTAATCTAGCCAACGCGTACTGTGCCGGAGAGCTGGAATTAAAATTACCTTTTTTTTTTCCACAAATGGATTTTATGATTCTATCCAGCAATTGTATGTTTCTCAAGTGCGGCTGAAAGTTTTTCATCGGCCGAGTTTGAATCGATGTGTGCCTCTCTCTGTGTGTTTTTTTTTTTTTTATTGTGATGTTTCCAACAGGTCAATGAAGACCGGGTGCAGCAGATGGAAAGGGAGAATAGTTTCATCACACGCTGGAACGACAAGAAGGACACCACAGTGAGTCAACCCACGGAAACCCAAATAGAAAATGGCCGACGGGTGTTCTGTTTGCCTGCCCGTATCGATTTGCCTGCCGTGCGTCAGGGTCTCTCAAATCAGGGGATCATTTGAGCAAGTTTCCTGTTTTGTTTTTTCCTGGCAGAAATGAAGTGGGGAGGCAGGAGCTGGGCGGGTGGAGGAAAAAAAAAAAGGGCTTTGTTCCTTTTAACCTTTACGGCAGGTACTTTATGCCTGGATGCCTCAGCCGAGAAAAACATTTGGTTCAGATAACTGGGGGAGAAAAAAAAAATTAAATCACATACTGCCGCTGTTGTTGAAATGTGAAATAAGTTGTTTGTGCCTGCTCCTTCCTGTCTCTCTCCCTCCTACAACACTCCCTTGTTTTCTCTCCGCCTTGTCCGTAGGCCTGCCGCTGCGGGGCAGGAGGGTTACTCAGTGGAAAGCCGGTTCTATTATAAAGCTGTCTGAGGTGAAAAGTGGGACAGCATTATGGTTATGGACACAAATTTGTGGTGTTTTTTTTTTTAGGGGAGGAAAAACCATGATGGGAAAACGAAAACGTTGCTGCTTCTTTTCATTAAGTGACAATCATTTCGTGCAATTACAAGTCAGCATGAAAACGTTAAAATGTTAAATCATCCCTAAAATAAGCTCACCCATTATCTCAACAAAGTTCAGCACTGCCTAAAGTCATTAAAATGTACATTAATTGTCCCTTTTTTTGCACTGGGCGTACGTGTTTTGGTCTCACCTTTGTAGTTTGGATCATCGTTTCTAGTTCTCTCGCTGCCTTCACTGTCGAGGCCTCTTTTCAGACACGATTTTACAGCCATGTTCGAACACAAGCTCCAGAAGTCAACTTAACCCACCAATTTGGAAGCTAAAGTAAAGTGAAAGTTAAAAGTTGTAACCTGAAATGTTCATTTTGTTCGATCGTTCCAAGCAGAAGCGCTTTGTAGTGACTCTCAAGCTGAAGAAATATGAAAAAAAAGTTGGTAAAATGTAATTTCCCACCCACAGACATAGAAAGGCCACACTTGTGGTGGTTATGTCTGCATGCGGTTTATTTATAGTGCTATGTGGCCTTAGGTTTATATAAGCTATCATGTAAAAAGAAGATAAAAAAGGACTTCAGTGGCTCTTTTTTTCAGGAGACTATTAGAAAGATGCAAAGTGAAGCTTTACAGACCCTGCGTGGTAAAAAAAAAAAAAAGAAAAAGAAAAAGAAGCATAGATACATTTTCTTTTCAGCATCCATCAGAAGAGCCCATCACGAAAATGGTGTTGCGAAAACACGTTTCTCAAACATTCAGCCCTTTAGATTTTTCGTCTCCTGGAGATGAATCACGCGGCAAACTCGGTAATGTTGGAGCTATTTCTTCTCAAAGTGGCGCCGCTTCTGTCACTGTGCAAAATTAAGCCATCTGGATGAGCAATTTTATACCAACACTGAGGGTCTCAGTGAGGCTGTGCTAAACGCTAAAGGAAGACTTATCTTTCTCCAAATGACAACATGCTGATTAGATATTTGTGTGTGAGCATGTTAACGTTAAAAGAGAAAATACAGCTGAGGCTCTTTGGGCTGTTTTCTGTAGCCAACACTGATTAAAAAAGGCAAAATTGACCTGAAGATAGATGAAGAGTTAATGGCTCGCCAAAAGGGGAGTGTGAATGTCTGGACAAAAATCTCATGCTGATACATTGAATATTTTCATAGAAATTTCCCTCAAAACTGTAAATGTCAGCCCCACGGTGGAGCTAGAGTTGGCGCTTCCTCTGGGGAACATGTCTGTGCAAATTTCTATGGTAATCTCTCCACAGATTTAAGGTTGAACTATACAGTCTACAGCATGAACGTTTCCAAACAGATGAAATTGAAGTCGCATGGTATTGCTGAACAAATGGCTCTTGGTTCTGCACTTGAATACCGAGACGCCGCGTGCTTCTGACATTTGCAGGAAGCTCGTCTCCAGAGGGGCTCGGCAGGTGAAGGTTTCGACCTCATCTGTTTACTTTTTTTTTAAAGGCAGGGAATGACAAGGAAGCCCGAAGCCCGCGAGTGCATCGCACGGCTAGACCGAGGGAGTAAGTAAATCACTGATATAATGAGGTGCGAGGCAGTGTCATGCCTTGCAAGTTAGAAGTGGCACTTTAAAATCAATACTTGCATTTACAGCCAGGGCAAGTGCAGGGAGAGAGTATGACTTTTGAAAGATTAGGAATGCCTTCATTTTCAGATAGAACATTACTGTTTTTCTTATTCACAACCGAGAAATCAGCTTTAGCGCTTTTTTAAAAAAAATCTTTTTTTGGCTGCACTTGCAAGTTTCCAACACATTCATTTCCTGCTGTTTTTTTTCATTCGCATGTCAAATGTTTATAAAGTGTGCCTGTTCTTCCTCCCATCACGTAACGATGAAGCGGAAGGAGGAAAAGTGTGCTTGACATCCCGTATCCGTGCATGACATTTTCACAATTACAGATTTCGCTCCGTTGGTCTGAATGACTGTAATTTCTATGTTCTTTTAGAGCCACGGGAGTCAGAAGTAGCTTCCTCCCGCTTACCAAGCGATGGTTCTCCCAGCTAAAGCCAATAATGGACCTCAGTTCACATTGAAATGACAAAGGAAAAGTAACTGTAATTTCCAGATAGTTACTGGAAAACCTGCTCACTTAGTTTTCTGCAGGTGGATTACTTCTCCAAGCAGCCAGAAATCTGAATTTCCTGTCCTAACCATGACCCTGTCTCTTAAAAAAAAAAGCCATTTTAGATCCTCCTCTTAAGTTGCCTATTCTTGTGGCACCAAAAGAGTAATTTTCTAGTCGTATGGGGTGGAATGCTGCTGCAGCACTTGGAGAAAAGTGCCTCGATTTGTAATGAAAAGAGCAAGATTACGGGGAATTTGACCTTCTGAATATGAGGCAGGAAGGCAATTTTGAAAAATCTTCCTTTTGATGAAATATTTAATATGTAAAAAGTAAATATCTTGTTCTGACAATGGGCACTGTTCTCAAGATGTTTCTATCATAAGGATAGGTATCATTGTTTTTACTTTAACCAGCTGATTCAGTTCTGCTGGACGGGACGATCAATACCACTGTATGTCTTTGCAGCATGGAGCCGTAGCAATGATGCAATTAGCTGAAGTGTAGCTTTGTGCAGCTCACCTTGACATAAGCACACATATAGCCCAGTGTAGTAACCGGATGTGCTCGGCCTGCCAGATCTGTGCTACATGTGACTCTGGACAGTATGTTAATATTGCCTCTTTGTCATACACATTTTTCAAAAAACACCTCACAGTACCTCCCGTGGTCGTGGCTCAAAAGTGTATACTTGTACTTAAAAAAAAAAAGATATACACCCTGACAATTTGTTGGCTTTAAATGTCGAACAACTAATTCTCAGCAAGAAAGCAATTTAGCGTATTGACAATTCAACTTAAGCAACCCTTTAAAGTATAGTATATATTGATTACATTATGTCATTTTCAGAAGTGAATGTACAAACCCTAGATGACTTAAATCAAAGCCTGTTATAGTAAGAAAAACCCAGATTTAAATTACACAAAAGTCTTTTCTACAAGAACTCCTATCTTCCTCTTTACATCTCTGCTCAGTTTTTTTTCCCATTACCACCAAACATTTTTCTAGATGCACCTTCTAAACATTTTCAAACTGATAGCGTTTAAAGTTGATGCCTGAGCGGCGCGGATCCATTTTAGCGCAGGTGAAAGGTGCGCCCCACGCCTCCACCTTTTACAAGTTTATCTCACGCGTGCTCTCTTCATTTAGCCGGGTTTCGCATTCCATTTACGCCACCAGGATTTAGTTTCCCTCCAGCTCAGAAAAAAAAGACCTTTTGGTTTTCGCAAATCCTCTAACCGTTTCTCTTCAGTCTTCACCATTTAGATTCATGCTGCACCGGAGTGTGAATTTAGAAAGGCCAATTAATCCAGCTGCATTGTTTTTTTGTAATTCAACTGATCTCTCTCTGTCTCACTGTTCTCTCTGTTCTTCCCTCTCTCTCACCTTTCCTAGTTCTCCCCAGCAGGGGACCTGATCTTCGAGGTGTACCTGGAAAAGAGAGAGCCGGAGAACTGCTGTTTAATAAAGGTGTGTTAATGTGCGCATTTGTATTTTCACTCACACAACCACCGTGGCCTGAGTGTGTGTGTGTGTGTGTGTGCGCGCTTTGTCTCCCACAGGTCCTGGTGGGTAAGGTGAAATAAGAAAGAGGGAGGGTGGGATGGAGGCAGATGAAGCAGAGAGGAGGGGTGGAGAGGTTGATAGAATAGGGCTGAGACGTTCGTGGTTTAACCTGATGGGATTACCGCCTCCGAAATAAATCAAAAGCGAGCCAATCAAAGAAACGTCTCATTTAATTGTGTGAGTAATTGCATTTTACGAGGCACGCAGGCCGCTGCAGGTTACGGGCTGCTTTCGCAGGCCGGCGGCGGCTAAAGAATAGGGACGGGGTTAAAGAGGGGCGTTCAGCAGCACAGTTTGACTTTAATACTCCACTTTCTCTCTGCGGACTGAAGCGACACGTTCGCTTTCTTCCGTCCCGTTCATTAAGTACTTATTACAGTACTTAATCAGTGTTGGTGGCTGTGAAAAAAAAAGATATCTGTGCAGTTAGTGTTACATGTTAAGTGATTGATGAATTGATCCTCATAGAGAGAGACGCTTTGAGGCAGCTGTATCGATCCGGAGAGAGCTTGTGATCTGAGCTTTAATGCGCAGGATGTGCCCGCGCTCTTCGATTGTTTTCTCCTTTTATTCGTTGTGCTGCTCGATGAGCTTCGCACTCACCCGCTTGTTGTGTTGGCGGCAGGTCTCCCCCAGCATGCGGCCCCCGGAGCTCGCCGAGGCCGCGCTGAGCACGAGGAGCGTCGCCTTCAGCGCCGACGACCTCTGGACCACCTTCGAGGTCATCGAGAACGGGGAGCTGGGTATGTGGGAGTTCTCCAATTAAAGATGGTTTCTTCAAAATGGAGGAGCATCCTGAATTTCAAACATCGATGTCCGGATTTATATCCTCCAATCAGAATCAAAATTAGTTCAGATGTGTTCAACAGAGAAATGAGGGCCTTTATATTTTATAAAACACATGTAAAGGAGCATTTCAGCAGGTTGGAGACACATCACAGAGACACAGAATTCTCAGGATTCTTTTTAGCTATAAAGTTTCTAAAATACTCCTTTAGATTATTACACTAACTAAACTATTCTAAATGAATTTCCTGCTTCCCTCCGTTGCTACCTCCAACTTGACAGAGGTCACTGAAGTCTTTGGGGCCTTTTTAAGAATCACATGCAACACAGTTTTTGTTACGGTCTCAGGCGGGAGAACCCAAATGCAGGACAGGACTCAGGTTAACGTTCAAATATTTACTTAAGAAATCAGGTATGCAACAGACAGAATAACTCCTGTACCACAGGAG
>JAVQJZ010107281.1:0-11459 GCA_036025355.1 Leiopotherapon unicolor | reverse complement strand
TTGTCTTTTTCTAACTAAAGCAGACACTGAACAGAATTAATCAAACAGCATAATTAATGAGCATGATCTCTCACTTTTTTTAAAATTAGATTTTCTCACGGTGTTTGCATTCAAAGTATGTGTTTCTCACTGTTGCCTATAAACTGTAGCCCATCTCAGGGATAGTGGGTAATATAATTAATACAGTTGATGTCAAAGCTTAACTATGTTTGCATGGGGAAAAAAAAGAATATTATACTAACTGAGTATATAACTTTCTTTATGGATAGTCAAACACAGCATCTAACATATACTGAGAAAATAGGAAAAGTCATTGAAGCGGCGCTGTCACAAGCTGTCAAAAACTAACCAATGAAAATTGTGGATATAAAGCCGGTGCGAGATTTCTGTCCAATCACGTCGCATCTTCTTCGACCACGTCATGCTAAGGAAGTTGCTGCATTGCTACGCCTAAGTTGCAAGCGCGTGAGCTGCCACGAAAAACACCGACATCACCAACCAAAGAGTTGAATGTCAGCGTGCGGTGTCTCCCGTAGAGCAGTGACACAGTGACGAGCCGCGGACTGACAATGGGAGCCAACAACAGCACCCGCCGCGTGTCGTTTGAGTCAGACGAGAACGATAATATCACTGTGGTGAAGGGCATACGGGTGAGTGAAAGTGCACAGCTCCACTTCACCAGCCTCGCTAATCAGGTGTTTCATCGCTGCATTAAAGCGGCTTCAGTCAACACACACAGCTCTGTCTTCTTTTTTTTTTTTTACCAAATGAGAGGGCTTTGTGGGAGGGAAGCTGTTGTTGTGAAACAGACTTTCATTCATTCTGACAGCTGGGCAGCAGGTAAAAGTGCATTTCTGATAACTAAATCTGAGTAATAGTGGCTGTAGGATCTAAACTTTTGCAATGTCCTTGTGGGAATGTTGATGTTGACGTCACCAGCCTCGTGCTCTGCCGCCTGTCACTCAAAAGTTATGAATGAAGCTGAGCGGCCAGGCTGTGTGACAGATAGTGTTGTCTTTTTTTGGGAGTTTTTTTAAGTAGGGGTGGGTTACACGCACAGGGTGTGTGAAAGAGGCCGGTGACTGTCATGAAGTGGAGCTGTCAGCTTCGGTCGTGAAGTTGGAGCCGCTGCAAGTTCTCCTCTGTCACCGTCAGCTGGTGTTAAATATAGATTGAGAGGCTTTAGTCAATCAGATAAGACTTTAGTTGGCACTGCTCTGCCTATTATTACTCAGCTGGCAAGCCAGTGTGATCTTTTAGGGAGGTGTAATCCTGTTTGTAGCCCTGCTGTAATGTCTGCGTAAACAGAATGGGTGAAAATACCCTTATTTGCTCTCCTGCCGGGGGTTAGATGAGAAGATTGAAATCTCTTGCATATTTGTTTGGGGAGTATGAAGCTAAAGCTCATAGATGACCAGCTCAGCATAAAGTCTGACGGCACAGGTTCTGTCCAAAATGACTGAAATAAACGTGTGTGTCATTTGTTCAATCTGCAATGTTAAAGGTGTGACTTTTCGGGAAGTTATGAACATGAACTATTTGTGTGTTAGATGGAAAGACTTAAAGATGTGAGCCGTCTCTTTAAATTCATCTCATTGTTCCACTGAAAGTTTTTCTCCTCTCTCGCCTGCAGCTTTCTGAGAATGTCATCAAACGCATGAGGGAACCGTCTCCACCTCCTAAAGTCGAACATGCTCCACCTCCTCCACCACCTCCCAGGGTGCCAACCGTCGTTCCTTCTCCTCTCCTGCAGCCGGTGCCTCCCCCCTTTGACCCGATCACCTCCCTGCCTCCTCCCCCTCTCCTTTTAGAACCTGTTGCACCTCCAGCTCCTGCTCCTCCTCCTCCATCAGGTCCATCTGCCACAGAGACTGTGGCTGCACCTCCTCCACCACCTCCTCCTACAGAACAGGTAGCAGCACCCACCATCATTGACATGGTGCTCCCATCCTCATCGCTCCCAGCTGCTGCTAATGCTGCCGCTGCTCCCGCTTTTGAGCCGGTGGTGGCACCTCCTCCTCCTACTCCTCCTGCTCCTGCTGCTGCTGCTCCTGCTCCTGCTCCTGCTCCTGCTGCTGTTGAGCCGGTAATTTCAGCTCCACCCCCCCCACCTCCCGCTCCTGTTGTCTCCATGATCCCTGCTCCTTGCCATGCCCCTGCTGTGGTGGAAGAAATCACTCCGCTTGCTCCTCCTCCACTTGTAATTGAACCATCACCTCCTCCTGTAAATCAGTCCCTTGCTGCTCCTCCTCCTCCAGTAATTGAACCCATCGCTCTCTCACCTGTACCTGAACCCATACCACCTCCTCCTCCCATCAAGGTTGAACCTAACATCGCTCCCCCTCTTCCCGAATCAGAACCCCTCTCTTTCCCTCCCGTTTCCGAGCCTGTTCCCGCCCTGCAGCCTTCAGGGGACGCTTTGTCCCTGCATCCCGCTGAGCCGTTTGCCGCACCTCCCCTAGCTGAGTTTATTGCTCCTTGTGAACCGGTTACACCTCCTCCTCAGCCCCCAGTGGAGCCAGTATCAGCTCCTCCTGTCACTGAGCCGGTGGAAGTGCCCGAGTCGAGTTCAATCCCGCCACCTCCTGCAGCACCAGCCGGTGAGTTTTATTCCAATATGCTGAAAATCAGTATTTGTAATGATTTTAACCAACAAATGGCGATGGAAGCAGTTGTAGCGAAAGATAAATACACTGGTTTTATTGCTTTATGACATATGGTGTTCAGTAATGTGGTATTGATTGAGACTATATAATATTGTGGTGGTCAAGGGTAGTTTAATCAATATTGAGGCATACACAAGCTTACCAAGATTCCTATTTATATGTACCGTATAATGGATGATGGAGTTGTTGTGCGAGTATTCACTAAATGCTTTTTGAGGTCGAAGCTAACACAGTTTGAGAACAGAAACATTTCCCATCGAAAAAGTTCTATTCAGTTTAGTTGTGAGTTTTTTGATCTACAAGGTGGCTGGACAAACTTGTGTCTGGTTTCTTGTAACAAGACACAGGACTGAATTCTCATTTATAAACTGTATTGTTCTTGGTAATGGCTCATTTTATTCTGAAATGTATGGGGCGTTTCTTCAGTAGCATAGTTAATTAGAAGGCAAAGGTTATGAGGGAATGAACTGTCCAAGGATTTATTTTAAGTCCAGCTACATTGAATTTTAATTATGTTTATTGTGTGGGTGTTTACTTTGAGCCATCTAAAGCTTTTTGTCTCCAACTTTTCTTGCAGTTTGTAATTAGTCTTCATTTTTAAAATGGGCTTCACAGTAGCCTTGGTCATATTATGATGCATTGCCATTCACCAGCTGTTAATGAAATGATTAATTCTTTCTTGTAGTAATGTTAATAAATTGATGCTGTAATGAGTGGCCCTCCATTTTGCCTTGTCACCGTGGAGCTAAAGCTGTCATGGTAACCCTTCGTTCTGCGGTTTATAAAAGCTTAGTGAGGCTAAACCAAGCTGTGGTCTTAATTTTTGATCTTCCAGAGTTTTCTTTTTCTCAATTTTTTTAGAATGATAATTTTACCTACGTTAAATAATTTGTGATTTATTTTTTTTTAAACAAGGGATTATGTGTCAACTTATATTTGAAAGGGGTGACTTGTTGTGAGTAACCCACTGAGAATGACCTGTTCTGCTGCTCTCGTCCTTCAGCTCGCTGTTTTAGTTTTCTGGTATGCAGCTTTATTGTTGGTTACAGCAGATGGCTCTTTTTATTAAAGACAGCTCTTAAAAATCCACTGTACCATTCCAGCACCGAACAGCAGACAAAGTTTGTCCAGCTGCTGAACATAGTGAGCATTTAGCTGTTTTGGAGCCAGCTGTTTCCCTCAAGACTTGAAAAAGACAGAGAAAAAATTCACCTAAAAGAAATGTGAATATTAGACTTCCATTCAAAAGATGACCAGATTAATAACTCCAAATGAGAGCTAATGTTGCTCCGTGTCATCTGTTTGCCAACACATTTGACATATCAACTGTATGTATGCAGGAAATCAAACCCATAGACAAACCCATTGTGTTTCTCCTCCAAGTAACAAGTTTTTAATGATACTGGCTCGACAGTGTGGGCGCACGTCCCTTATCTCTTGATACATCCGGCAGAGGACATTTGAATGTTACCTGTTCATTACACAGTACAGAACGGGGCGTGGGTGCTGGTTCTTCAGAAGGTGGCATCCAGGGTGTGGGCAGGCCTCCCCATCCTTGACCGCGCTCAATCAGTAAGGTAATTAAAAAAAGGCCAACTTATGCCACGCCACACTGACTCCAGTGATTAAAACGACACCTCCACAGTTTCACACAACAAACCACCAGTCCTCATTAAGGGAAGGAGGTGGACGGTGCGTGTATGTATGTATGTATGTATGTGTGTGTGCAAATGCAAGTGTTCAATTTTTACTCGGCCATGGGTCTCCTGTGATATGACACTGAATTTTGTGTGTGCCACCTGCGTTTTTGTTTGAACACATTAGTTGACACAGTTGGACAACTAATAGACTCCATTCATGTATATTCCACAAAAACATGCCTTTGTCAGTCTGTTTTTTTCCATTAACTGCAGGGCCACCTTCACGACAGAGTTTCATTTTTCTCAGCGTTGAATAAAGTTATTCCTCCATTGTTTGTGCTAATTAGTTCTAAGATTAAATGATAAATACAACAATATCTCACTTAATTTTTGTAACAGGTGTGGAGTGCTTCGAGTGTAGTTATTATGAGGAAACTGCCTGCTGCTTACAATGCAGCGTTCATGAAAGAAATTGTTCAATTGTTCAGTTATGGAAGTCCAACATTTTTTTGTCTTTCCATTTTGTTGTCTTGACACTTGTAGTAAAGAAGCACTGAGGGAAAGTTTGAGAAGAGGCAGAGGTCTTTTAGGGCAAATAAAAACTCTCCTCTCCATCTTTTTGTGTGCACAGTCTCTGCAGTGTTGTTTGTATAGGCTCTATATTTATTTTCTCAATATAGCCACCACTGATTGCATTTCTGTTCATGTCTGACTCCTCTCAGACTTTGGCCCTCATATTTACAGTATCACACAGCAGTGATGTCGGCTGACGCTTGCTCATGTGTTTCCTGCTTGCAAGGTCAACTCACGGCTTAATATGTACCAAGCTGACCAAGAATTACAAAGAAGCGGGGCAAAAAAAAAAAGTCAACTTGAACGATTGATCAAGAGTGCACTTTTTAAGGAACAAAATAAAATATGTACAATGAATGTGAAGGCGAATCTCGTTAAAAAGTTGCAAAGTTCAGCCCAATTCTGAAAGGGTACGACCTTAATGAGGCGGACATTGATTATGTGTGTCCACGAGAGCTGGGTATCGAGTGAGGCTCTCAGCAGGTCGGCTGTCTCTAAATCACGGCCCGAGTCAGTGTGTGTGCTGATTACACCATAGTCAAGGTTGAACCTCCTACACCTTCTCCAATGCGCTATAAATATTCATACGCCTGAGCCCACACACTGCGCTGGACTAATAGCCTGCTTAAAGATGTCTCCCAGGTGCAGCAGAGAGAATGGTGGGGAAAACGGGCGAGACAGAGGGAAACAACAGGAGAAATGTGGGTGACTTTGTGTGTGTGTGTGTGTGTGTGTGTGTGTGCATGAATGTGAGTGTGAAACTTGTGAAATATATCACTCCCCCTTTTGAAACGGACTTTTCTTGTTATCTTGTGAAAATGTGAAATGATCAGTTCGGTCCCATTTCATAACACGAGATTGAATTAACAGGAAAGAGAAAATCAGAAATGGCACCTGCCTGCCAGGGCTGGAAGCTCGCTCTCGGCGCTTTTCTTTCTTTTTTCCTCCCTATTTTGAACATAGTGAAAGGTGTGCGGCGACTCGACTAAGCGCGGCAGAAACGTGAGGAAGTGGTAATGTTACAGATTATGCCCTCCACGCGGGTCCTGGGGTTAATGAAACTTCTGATGAGAAACGCAATTTGCCTTCGTCTATTATCTCCACTGCCAATAGCCTGTGCTCCGCCGCCTCTCCTCCTCCTCTATGGGTTCTTTCCACAGGGTTTAGCGATTGGTGGAAAAGGAAAGGAAGGGGGACACGTCTAAAAAGATGATGAGTTTTTAATCTTTTTAACATTTACATGTCCTACTCAGGATTGACACGGGCTCTGTCGATCTGGAATTGTCTCTGACCCTAACCAGCCTCCCTCAAGGACCCCAGACAGTGTTTATCATATCAGAACCTGTTCTCCGGCTGACCCCGCGGGCCCGCCGGCTGTCTGAAGCCTCTCTCTGCAGGGCTGGGGTGGATGTGGTGATAAACGAGGAGTTGCTTAGGCTTGCCTGAACTTAGAGGACTTTTAATATTTTACTTTCCATTGTTCACCGCTTAAGGGTGTGTATTTTCAGGCTGAGCTGTTTTAAAGGGCAGTTGATACAGAAATGCCACTCTTACCTGATGGAAAAAGTTCATAACAGCAGGGCTTCACCTCTGATTTAAAGTGCCATTTGATTTCTGATGTCCATTGCAGTGTTTTCATCTGCTCTAAAGATCATTAGAGGAAATGATGACTAATTTGTGAGATTTCATTACATGGATTCTGCATGCTTTTGTACAGTTGCAAGATTCATAGGGGGCTTAAGAAAAAGAACAGTTTTTACTTAATCATCTTTTTCATCATGGCTACAGGTAACATTAGCTTGTGTTTGTGTACAGTCTCGTAGTTGTAAGAAAGACATGTTTGTCGAGATTTTTTCTAAGTCATGTGTTACTAAATCTGTTGTAGCCTGGCATATTATGAGAAACTTCCACAGCATTATTTTTGTAGACAGAAACAGTCATAGCATATCATGAGATGTTTTCATATTTATCTGATGTGGCATTATTACTTGTTATTTGACGGGTGTTTCTGTGTCCGGATAACAATGTCAGGAGGGTCTACAGGTTGTCTCTCTGCCACAGTTCTTAACAGAGTTGTAATTAGACTCTCCTCTGCAGTAAGATCAATGGTGTTTCTGAGTGCTGTCAGACATGATGGATATTATTTTCTCATACTCTGGACAGTAGGTGACAGCAGCCTCTGTCTTTGAGGATACACTATGCAGGGAAAAGTTGTCAACTGTCAATCACCGCCTCTGTTTGCACCAGTGTTTTCCTCTGAAGCCCTGTCACACTAAACCTCCCTCCACCTGACGCTTATTCATTCTCTTTACTGTACCAAATAGTTGTAACGCTGTGAGTTCTTGTTATGTGTCGTTATGCTGCAGAGAAGAAAATGCTGGTGAGGCTGCAAACCACTGACAGGATCGGGTTAAGTGTATTCTGTGTGTATTATTATGTGTTAAAGCTGGAATAGTACAAATTGTTAACAGCGTTGGAGTCACCAAGCTATACACCGGGTGCATTCACTATACTCACGCCTTGGTTAGTGTATTTTGTCCATCAGTTAGGCACAAAAATAACAATCCTATTTTATTAAGCTGAAAATGTCTAAAGAACATTCGAAACAATTAAAAACTTCCTGAGAGATTTGGCTTTTATATTTAATTTGTTACATTAAAAGTGTTGTTTTATTGTCTTCACAAAAAACAGAATACGTACAAGTGGGGTTCAGGTCATAACAAGTTGCAATTCAAGAAATTCAATCACCGAAAATGAAACTCCTTTTGCTACCATCAGGACTCATTAAAATAGTCTGATGCCAAGAATCGTAGACCTTTTTTGTTTTTTTTTCCTCCTTTCCCTGAGTGAGGTTTATAATTTGCCATTCAGTCTTTGTACCTACAAGGTTTCTGAAAAGCCTTTTAATAGATTTACAGGACAACTGGTGAACAGGCTTTGGGCCATGTAACACTTAAAACATTTAATTATACAATGATGTTCATCTGGAATTTCTCTCTCTCTCTCTCTCTCTTTTTTTTTTTTAGTCAAAACTATGAAACTAACATAGATGGATTTGATTTCCAATCCTAAGGGTACCTAGTGAAAAAACAATTTAAATCCACATTAAACTTGTTTTTGGGGGCGGGCAGCACAGTGCTGAAAAATACTTAGCGTTCAACTTGTGATGCTGAAATCAAAGAACATGATTGAGATGTGAAGCACCACCGCATGTTGGACTTTAACAGGGAACAGATGAAATCATAATGTACTCCACCCGACCTCCACCCTCCACCCAAGCAATATGACTGTAAAATCATTAAATAAGCACTGCTAAGTAAACATGATCGTGGAGAATGAGGCAAAAACTAGTCTTCTTTTTTGCCTCTGTCTCCATCTGTTTGGCAGTAACTACAACACTGAGATGAAAAGAAATAAATGGCTTTGCACATTTTAGGTTTTACTTTTAATCTGAATTAATCTGAACTGGGTTTTTGTCTGTCTGTCCACTGGCCTGCTGTTACCACATGTTACTATGTAATAATAGACTCTGACAATAGGTATTATCCCTTCTAACTAATGCAGTCGGAGAGTAATCTTGACACACTCAGACACTCCCCCATCACTGCAGTGTCGCAGCACACCGCATGGCACTTCTGTCTTCAGAGCACGTTTTGGCCTGGTCGCGGGCTGGCATCTTTACTTTCATGCTTAATTACCTGCCAAGATAGACCGGTGGAGACATGGACTCATACATGTATGACGTCCCTGACATGAATATATTTAGACAGAGTGGTGCGGTGCAGTGATTTAAAGACGTGTGTGGCTTCTTTGTATGCGTGGAACTTTTTATTTTTGTGTGTTGTATTGTTTGTAATATTATGCTTTAATACCGTGAATATTACCGCTTTTGACACACACACACACACACACACACACACACACACACACACACACACACACACACACACACACACACACACACACACACACCTCGTATAGCACGGCAGCCTCAGGGCCAAGACTTCTGTCACACCTTGTTTCACTCACAGCAAGACAACAACAATACACTTCATAACATTTTAAGCAATGTAATTACAAGGGCTGTGACTTATAGTTACTCTCAGTATTGATTAATTGGTGAGTTATTTTCTTTATTGATAGGATGGCAGTGGCTCAAGAGGTAGAGCTCGCCAAGATTGGGCTCCTCTTGTCCACCTGTCGGCAACAAAACATCAGAAAACAGTGGAAATGTCCTTAACGCCAAACAACAAGGATATTTATCACATAAGAAACTGAAAATAGCAGTAGATCCCTCCATGTGACCGCCTGGAAATGTTTGGCATATTTGCTTCAAGAATGACTTAAATGATGAATTATTAAAATAGGTGTTGGTCATTTTTCTCTCAGCTAACAGATAAATTAACTCAAACTTTCAGCTCTACTAACAATCCAGACCAATCTGCTCAGGCAAAACAGACTTTTCACTGAATAATTATTTTCAAATGTTTAAATGTTCATTTTCAACAACAGATTATCTGATTAATGCAGATTTTCGAACACCTGTTGGAAAAACACCCACGTCTCCGTCACTCTCACTGTTCTTCTTTTAAATAATTTATCGACAGGGTAACTCTGTTATTTCCTAACAAACACAATATGCTTGTCAGCAAACAATAGCTGTTTACTTTAAAACCTCCCCCTCTAACTCCATGTCTATCTATCTTTCTAACTCCCCTTTTTCTCCTCTTTTTGTCCCCAGTTGATGAAGAAGCCCTGAGGAAGAAGATCACTGATGAGCTGTATAAAGGCTTGCAGCAGGAGAAGGCCAAGGCAGAGCAAGAGCTGCAAGCCTGGTTAGATGCATACAACACACACACACACACACACACACACACACACACACACACACACACACACACACACACAATGGTGTGCTTGTCTATGACCTTCTTTTGGTGTTGCAACAAATTTTCTTGATTTCAGAAGTCAACTGATTGCTATAATTTGTGTTTTTGGGGGATTGAAATACGATTCTCAGGTGTGCTTAAAGTCTCTAATGGTCCTTGTGTTGTCTGCGTTTATCTACCCTTCCCTCTGCCCCCTTCTCCTTTTTTCCCTCTTTCCCGTAACTTCTTTTTCTGGATCATGATAGATTGAATCGGGGCTCTGCAAGAGTGTCAATTCCTGTTTCAGGATTTCATTAAGAACAAGACATTTTCAGTGTGACCATTTTCCTCTTTCATTAATAGTCAAAAAGGTCAGCGCCGGCCTTTCCGATCCCCGCTGTGTTTCCAATCTACCTCTCTTCCGAAGCACATCAGCACTTTTTTCACCCTCTATCTCTGCTTCTTCCCTCCTTCTCTCGTTCTCTCTGGATCAATTAATCATGCCTGAGAAAGAAGGGTGCCATCCTGAGGTAATTTCCTGGGTGTTGAGTGGGTGATATATTAGCCCTGCCTGATGAAGAAACACACTCTTCATGTAAGGAGTACGTCTCTCCTCCCCTTTCCTCTCCTCTCTCTCCTCATGTTGTTGACCCTATAGAAGCAGGTGCGTGCGCCATAATGTCGGATAATCATGTTGCTCCCCCTCTTTAATAGACGCGGGTGATCTCCAGCAGACACTGGCGAATGAGCGACTGTGATTGACCACTAGATGTTTCTAGACCTTTCTATATCCAGGAGGAGGTTGTGTTAGCCCAGCAATAGCCTCCTTTTTTAGGCTCGTTCAAGAAGAGAGAAATGAACAAGTGATTTTTTTTTTTTTTTTTTTTTTTTTACATAACTGCTTCCCACAGCTCACTCATTGATGTCTGTTCAGAGGAGTAAGTACTTCAAAAATAATGCCCTCCTTGCAAATAATTGAAATCACAGTGGCTTTGAAGCCTTCAATTTTTGTAGGTGCTCGGCTTGGTCCGCATTTTCACTTCAGAAGACTTAACTGAACCTGAAATGGTAAATAAGCAATCATCAGTTATCAAGCACTTGTGTGCGTTTGTGTGTGTTTGTGTGTACACACATATTAATATCAGTTTTTAATGTGTCCTGTTTGTGGGTTTTTTTTCTGCAGCTTATTTTGTTAAATTACGGTCGTTGTAAATGTGTGGGTGTGGGTTCTTGCATGTGTGTCCATTTTTCTTTTTGAGGCAGTGATACAAGGGACAGCCATCAAGGTGCATTGTGGGATTGAAACGGCGCTTATATTAAGTTATTATTAAGCATAATATAAGTGGTAAGATTTGTCAGAAACAGATGGCAATCAAATAATATCATTTGCAATCAAATGATATAACCAGGAAAACCATGTTAAAGCAATGTCAAAACCTGAATGTGTAAAAGCAGCATGTTAGCTTCAGTACTTGGTTTGACACATTGCAGAGTGTAGGTCACCCACGTTTTGGCGACTTTCAGTGTCCAATACAAAATCACTGTGGTTGCATGTGTAAAACAGAAGAATACAAACTGAAGGTGTTAGCTGTGTAGACAGCTGGGTGGAAAATAGAAGCCTATCTGTTCTGTTAGACGTGGGTAAGACCTGCTTGGTTAATACATTCTTATATTCATACTCAATGAAGTAAGATATATGAGCAGTGGAAGTT
>JAVQJZ010107277.1:0-16112 GCA_036025355.1 Leiopotherapon unicolor | reverse complement strand
ACACACACACACACACACACACACACACACACACATATATATATATATATATTACCAATGTAAAGATACTGAGCATGCTCACAGACACTGGAGGAGGGGATCGTGCAGCAGGATGGGTTTGAGATGTCTCTCTGGAGAAGGCTCAAAACGACAGCACTGCTGATGTCGAGGCTTTTTCTCTGTGAAAGGGAGGGTGTTGCATAATTTGATACTTCTGTCTCTGTCAGAGTCCAGCAGCATATGGGGCCGTGGCATCCATCCAAGCTGAACAAGATGCTGGCAGACCAGTGATGGAAATTAGGTCAAGAACAGAACCAGGTCCGTTCACAGTGCGGACTTTCCTCAGAAACATCCAGCGGCTCGTCCTTAATTTGTGCGTGTGTTTACTTTTATATCCTCCCCACTTCCCTGTCTCTTCCTGACCTGCTGATCCCACATATGTCTGCGCGTGTTTGTAATGTATCATCAGGAACGTGGTTTGACAGTTTTGATAACTGATGAACACTTGATTATATAAAATGATTATATATAAATCTGCTAACTCAAATTTCTTGTAAATGTAGCGGAGATTTTGCCACAGGCCATGTTGTCTCTGAAGCATGGGCTCGGTGTAAACACGATCACAGAACAGATGGAAGCAATGTCCACAAAGTTGTTTTGTCCATGAGGTCCAGTTCCAGCTGGAAATGTTGACTTGTACCAGTAAACCTGGAATTCTGACGCGCAGCCATCCATCGCTTCAATCAGCCAACACAAAGACTTTTACAGGCCGTTTCTTTGGTTTTCTCTTCCGTCACGTCCTGCCGTTTGTAGCTGTCATCTTCCCCATCAACTCCAGCAGTGAGGAGCTACAGAGGTCTGGACGCTTTTTTTTTTTTTTTTCCAACTTTCCCAACCGCCGACGACTCAAGTGACCTCACACACCTCACAACATTTATCAGACTTCATGCAGCTCTCTCTGGGGACACTAAAGGTTTTATATTCTTTCACACACAAGCAGTAGTTCTCACCAGCACCTGGAGACACACATCCCCTTTAAGGCCCGGACACACTGGCACTCAAAGCAGCGAATGAACTCGGTGGACTTGACATTGAATATCCGAACAGTGCTGAGAGAACGGAGAGTGTGAAAGATAATGTGGCTAATGTCACTCCTCCGCCTGAATATGAACTACTCCACAAAACACACACACATGTCAAACAGTCCTGCTTCAGGAAACGTTGTGTAGATGTGCACTGGATGCAACACTGGGCCTCTTTCTTAGTTTTCTTAGTATTGTCTGATTAACATCCATTTTCATAGAAAGTCTCCTGGCAGGAAGGTGAAAGTAATTCTTAGGAAATATTTTAATATATTATATATGTGATATATATTTTGTATCAGAGCTGTGAAGTTCTGTAAGTGAAGTACAGACATTTTAAATGGACAAAAGCTGAAGCTTGGTGAAGTGCACCCCTTGAAAAGAGATGTGAGGAGAGAATGTCAGACCCTTCATTCAGTATCAATCCCCTTTTTGTCACTTTACAAATGATAACATGTGTGTACCTCCATCTATTTTGCTTCTGTTTCACTAACCACAGCTGGAGGAGGTGCTGGGAGTGTGTGTGCAGGCGTGTGTTTGAGGTCAAAGCATGCTCTGCGGTGGTCAGAGGTCACCGGCTCCAGCCTCCGCTCCCCCTGGGATCTTTTATTTGTTTTTGTGACAGACAGAACCGTCCCTTCACCTCCTAATAGTTCTCAGAACTGCTCTTAACCCCCCGTGACTCGCTTTAAAATCACAGTGCCCTTACCTTCCAACCATCCCCGCTTCAAAAAAACACCACATCTCGAACGGTCCCATTAAATTATCTGACTCAGAGGCTGCATTCCGGTCAAAAAGTCCACCTTAAATAACCCTAAAGCTTTCAAAATAGCTTTAAGCCTTTAACTCTCACTCAAATAACGTCAACCTTCCAAACACCCCAGCTAATTAGCTCCAAAACTGCTTCTGTGCTGTCAAAAAACCTTTAACCCCTCCTTAAGACTGCCCTGAGCCTCAAAATATTCACTCAGACTCTCAACCCCCACGGTAAAAATGTTCTTGTAACTCTAAACTCCCACCTTAAAAACACTCTGAATGTCAAATTAACCCGTCAAAGTCGTTTTCAGCCCTCAAAAACAACCTTAAATCTCTCTCTCCTCAAACAGCTTTCTGCAAACTCAGAACAACTTTCAACTGCTACCTACCTGCTTCAAATGACCTTTACCCACCCCCCTCCACTGCAAAGAACCCCACAGAGTGCCCTCAGAGCAGATCATGGTTGGTAGCTGAACTGCTGTAACAAATCATTTTATAGCTTGTTGTATGTGACCTGAGCTAATAGTTAAAACAGACAGTGTCAGGAGAGGCTGGAGGTGTCTCGGGTTCAGGGCCCCCCTCTTTGGAGCTGAGGTGTGTGTGTGTCTTTGTGTTTCTGACCGTGTGTGTACATGCCTAATCATATATATGTCTATATATAAATGGAAGGCTGTTATCAATCAGTACGCAGGAAATTCAAACAAGCCTCCTTCATTTGTGCACTGATTGACCTTCTGTTCTCCCCCCGGCCAGTGATGTGATGTTTGTGTGTGTGTGCGCAATCAGACCCTTCGTACTTCCTTTTCTGAGCGCACCACACACAGATTACTGAGTGACGACAGGCCCACCAGGCTCCATTAGGACTGTTTGTCTCAACTGTTTACTGACCACCGTGTTTGCAGATTTGAGCTCATATTTTATTTACGTGTGCTGCTGTTCACATCCACTTTGTTGCCTCGCATGTTTAAATCTTCCCTTTGCCTGCAAACAGTTCTCACATCACCTGTGATGCAGATACACAATGATTATAGATCCTGATTCAAAATCTAACTTTGATTATTGGAGTCCTCTGTTACTGAATAAAATGTATAGGCAATGTTACAGTCAGCATGTATCATGTGGTCTGGGTCAGTACACAATGAGGAAAACTATCCATCCACTTTAAACTATGACCCTCTCTCAATAAAGCATAATGAGATCAGTGTCAGCAGACAGTTTTGATGCAGCAGCAGTCGCATGCCATCTTCAAGCTTCTCCTCTTGGTTTCCTGTCCTCAATGGGAGTGTGGTCAGTGTGAGTCAGCATCCTCAGCCCCTCTTTTCTCTCTGACAGCCGGCTGTTTGTCCACTTGCTCATACATTTTTAATGGAAATAACCCAAATACACGCAGACACATATAATAAAAATCTGGTGGCCGTTACACAGGGAGACAGATGTGTTGTGATGTCTGGTAACTACCAAACCACCTGCCCACAAACACACACACACACACACACACACACACACACACACACATAGAAAATCACTTTTGAACGGCCAGATGGTTCAGTAAACGACAGGAGAGAAGGACGGATGGAGGAAGATGTCAGATCTGTATTTATATCACACTGTGATCAGAAACTGCGTTTGAATCCAGGCTGTGTAAAATAGACCCTGCAGCTGATAGACATAATGTGCACATCAGCTAATCAATACTGAAGAAAAAGTATTTTTATTTCTTTTTATGTTACATAAACAAGAAAGATCTCATATAAATTTTAGATCTCTTTTTCAAGGGAGTCCTGGCCAAGATAGGCAACAGCACAAGATAAACACATGTGACTAACATAGGCAGACATACAACAGAAGAACAGAGAGTACATACATCAAATCACAGAGTTTTAAAACATTCACAATATATTCCAGTGTGAGGATGTGTAATACCCAGAAACCCTCAGTATGGACATTTGACATAGACAACATATAAACATCCTGTGACTGCGTACTGTCCATCACTCCTCTGTGACCTATAAATACACAGATAGGTCGGGAGCAGGATATCTCAGTGTGTGTTTGTGTGTGTGTGTTCCCAGCGGGCCATTCCACCTGAGACTTACAGCTCATGATGTATTAAAGACAGGCAGCTGTATCAGTCATACACACTGTCTGAGCAGTGGCTTGTCTGATGGCTGACTTAGTGTTTGCCAACTTTATTGTGTAACTGCTGTTACTTAGTCAGTTCAAAGCCTTCATGACTCTTGTGCCCCTGTTACCCTACGTGTTAAGGTCATGGTTGTTATTTCCGCACTATGAGTAATCATTGCCAGAGTCACAGTGGAAAGTTTCTAAAAACAATCAAACTCTTCTCTATCCCACATCTGAATCGTCCTTGTCAAAACCTGCCTCTTAAATGACCCTACACATGGCTGTCAACAGAGTGTATTTCACAAAATGCATTTGGGAGAAAAAAACACAGAGGTTGACAACTTCTTTTTACTCCAGGAAATGGGTTAATCCAGCTACACAATACACTTCTGGTACACACAATCACACAAACACAATACACTTCTGATACACACAGTCAGACACAACCTCTGTAAACTGAATCAGCATGGCCATCTAGACAGAGGAAATGACATCAAACCTCCTGTGTATACTCATGCTTGCACTGGCATGTGTGGATGAGACACCCATTTTAACAAATTATTATTATTATTATTTCACACAACACTTTCATTTCCTTAAAGAAGTGACACATCTGCCAATAGAATGAAATAATACCACTTGATTCAATGGGATTTTCTGCAACAAAAAGTACTTTTCTTGATTTTAAAGTGGCCTTTTTTGAGAAAATTCCTCAAATATATCCTGGTCAAACCCAGTGAGACCGTTTTTTGCTATGCAGCACGGAGACCACAGTAATCTCCATGCACAGGGAGACACATCAGAGTTATATAAAAGCCATATGCTCCAACAATGTGGTGGGTGATCCCGGGGATGGAATGAAGTGAAATGACTTCATCTCTTTCCACTGAGTCCAAGAGGAAGACGGAGGGTGGAGGAGGTGGGACGGAGAGAGGCAGCCTCAGCTTACTGTCACACGGTATTTATAGTGTAGACGGTTGCTGGAAGTCATCTGTGTGTGTGTTTTGAGTTTCATAAGTTCACAAACACGTACCAAACTTTGTACACACACACACACACACACACCTCAGTCAGCCACCATGCTGGCTGACGGTCCTGTTTGGCATGAAGGTAGGAAACTGAACACGAAGGCTTATTCAGCTTGTAACCAACCAAAGTGCATATGCGTGTGTGTGGCGAGAGTGTCACACACGTGTGTGTGAGTGAGTGAGTGGGCAACACCACACACCATTGGCTCCTAAGTGGTCAGAGCGGACTCCATCCGTCCAACCAGTAGTTAGCCAAATCCCAGCTGCGTTTCCTGTCTGGGAACCAGTCGCAAGAGTTCATACATGCAACTGAATATTTTTAACGGTGGTAATTATTCAAGTTCAGCTTTCAGTTTGAATAGTATCACTCATATTGTAATGGTTACAATCATATTGTCATTGCTTCACATCCAAGTACTTTGTCACTTTTACATTTCTGTTACTTTTTTTTGTAAATTATGCTCAGTTTATTAGTAGTCAGTAGTTTTTTTTCACCTGGGCTTCTCACAGCTGTTCTCACTTGGATTTATGGGAGTAATTAAAGAATTACAACCATTCTTCTAATCTGACCATGTTTGGTAGGGGTATTGTGAGGATTAGGCCTTATACTGCTTACTGACTGAACGTTTCAGGAGAAATAATGTTGTGTTTATTGTCTCAAGAGTTACAGAGTCAAAGCAAAGACTGAATCATTGTTAGCTTTGTTAACAGCACAATGTAAATGTCCATCAGTCCACCCACTTTGTTCAAACTATCTGCTAAGTGGCTCGTGGTATGAAGTTCATGACCCCCACAGGATGAAGGCTAACGTTTTTGTGACCTGCTGACTCTGTAGCAGCAGCCTCATGTCTAAGGTGATGAACCTTTTCCACCCTGAACAACTCTCATAATATAATATGTAAACTGAAATGTGTTTAAGACAAACTTTTTGTTTTTATTTAACACTGATCCTCCCTCCAGTACAACCTTCTGACACACGTTAACTCCACTACTGGTAAGCCTCTAAGAATATAACAAATTTGGTCCAGTCCAAGAGGAAAAGACACCAATAAACAACAGCATTGTGAGGCATGTTGGCTCAGTAGTTACCACCATTGCCTCATAGCATGAGGAAACTGGGCTCCAACCACTCCATTTTTCACCCCGCACACCAAAAGGCAGACAAATAAGGTATTAGAGAAATAGACTGGCCATTGGCGTGACCAAGAGGCCCGTAGAGCAACACTGTGAGTCCATGCCTGATCCTCGACAGGTCAAACACAGAAGTTTGATTTTCCCACAGAGGTCAATAATGTACAGCTTAACCTTTGGAAACTCAAGAAGGGAGGCCAGTATTAAATGCGGTCCTGAGATCCTGATTCAGTGCGAACACACTAACCTTAAGCAGGGATTTGGGTCCCTTCTCTTTCTCCTCAGGCTCTCCTATTTTTTGTACTTCAAGAAATACTGAGAAAACAAACTGAAATCTAATCTCAAACACTTCTCTTTCCAAGGTTATATGAGTCATGTAAATATCTACACAGCTACCGCAAAACATCAAAGAGAGCTGAAGAAACCCACATAAGAGCTGGGACCATGTAAGGACAGACCAGAAGTCCACATGATTCATGTTGGGAAAACCAGCCATGTTCAGCTATGAAACACTATCTGATCAATAAGTTAAACTCTTATGTTTCTTCTTATTACTGAAGCCTCACTAAATCTCCCTTGGTTCTAAATTACAGGACAAAAAACAAACCATATAAAGGGATTGATTAAGGAGTTATTCCAGTAATGCAAAACATGTCTTCTCTCACACGAGGCTAGCGTGATCTATAAGAGCGCTCTTGGTGGAGCCATTTCAGATGGTTGGCTCGGTGCAGTAAAGCAGAATTCAGACACACCCTTCAAGCTGTTATTCAGTTCAATAGGTTCAGTCTTTCATTGCAGAAAAAAAGCATTTGGTCATTCTGCAAAAAAGTATTTGTAAATGGACATCCAAGGTGGATTACTTACTTGAATTACTTGCGTGTCGTATGTTTACCTCACAATTGTCATAACCAAAGATAATATGACCACTGTCGTCACAGCCTTCTAGAGCTGTAAAATAATACAAAGATCGTCATTATTACCTGGGACAACGTGTTCATGGCAAACACTGTTTTTGACTGCTAATGTGGACGATGCATCTGCAGCTGTTGGGGTCCACTCACAGTCCAGTCTCCACCTATATAGTCAGGAGCCGATAACGACCAGAGAAATATGATCATGGATTTCATTTCCTTGGCACGGTGGCTGGATGTCTGGAGGAATTACGGTGTAGAAGAACCATTTCTTTGCACTGAAAGGAGACAATTGAGGTAGTTCGAGCATCTGATCGGGATGCCTCTTGGACGCCGCCTGATGGAGAAATTGTGTATGTCCAAGTGGGAAGAGATCCCGTGACAGGTCCAGAACACACTTAAGGGATTACATATCCTGTCTGGACGGGGCACCAAATGGTATTTCCCAGTGCAGCAGGACGTGGCCATGGAGAAGCATGTTTAACATAGCTTGTTTTGCCTGCTGCCTCCGCTAGAAAGACCACTATGAGCTGCGGAAAATTGATGGAGGGCATTTCAGATGGATGCGAACAAGGAACCACTTTGTCTCTTTGACACATGCTTTTTCAATATCAGTTGAATATGTTGGAAAAACAGAACCTCTGTTATTTTGATCACTGATTCCCTCGATGTTGTTCTTCCAGAATTTCCAATGCATAAGCGAATAATCATGGAGGACAAAACAGCTCACAGAGTAAGTATTTATGGACTAAGATACAGCAGATTCCTTGTACAATCAACGGAGAGGAAGAGTTTAAGATAATTAGATGACAAGTGAGGTCTCTGTTCATTATGAGACAATCTGGCAGCTGACTTTCAGTAGGTGACTTCCATTTGTGGTAACGCCATTTGAAACGCCAGCACTATGAAAAGAAGCCACAAAATTGAAATGATTTTGTTATTTTCCTCCCTGGCGAGAAGTCGAGGTGAAGACACACCGCCAAGGGAAACACATATTTTTGAAGACACAAATTGTGCAGTAAATCCTGAGAGCTAGGCCCAGATTTACAGCCTAATGAGAGGCAAAACGGGGAGCATTAGAGAGGAGATGATGAGGTAATGAGAAAATGGTGATGAGTTTCATATGCCTGCCTAATACATGTGGTACACGCAAGACAGACGACGGACACAGTGCATGACAAAGACCATGCAGCAGCTTTTAAAAACCACATAATCACAAGGATGCTACATGGTAGTCTAAACACCGTGAGCGCTGGTTCCCCAACTGACGGTCAGTGGATAGATGAGATCATTTCACTTGCATTATCAACACTGTTAAAGTAATCTGTACTTGCTCACATATCAATTTTCCAAACATAAGCTTGCTATCCACACCAATTAGTGCATCAGGTTATGATCTCGTGGTGCAGAAGCAACAGCAGTCTGAAACTTGAGGAAACGTCTTCATTATCTGGAAATTCAGTGTGCTCTACATGTTGCTGGGTTTTATTTAGATGTAACTGCCAGCTATGGTGACTTGGCAGAAATTATGCCGCTCACCGCCCTGGTTCTTGTCTCTGAAGTGGGAGATATTGTAGATGTAAGAAATTCACAATATTTCACATTTGGAAGAACATCTAAGAGGCTGATGTGAAAGTTTTTCACCCTTGGTTGCTCGTAATTACAGCTTGAATAACACAGCATAAATCCAGCTTAGTTTTTGTTTATGTTTAACAGACTGAACCTTTGGAAGCCATGTGAATTATGTCAGTATGTCTGAAACGCCTGTCGGGAACAAAGGCGCGGGAGGCTGTGCGGCTCGACAAAGCTTGTGACATTACAGCGGGGGACTGCTTATGGGCTCCTTCATGCAATGACCACAGTCATCCTTGAATTGTAATTATTTGAACCCAAACCGCAGTTTTTCCCACAACTCAACCAAACAACAGCAACATATTTTGTCACTTTAGAGGACTTTACTCTCCCATTTTGATGGCAGTGATGCAGGTGGAAGGAATTTAACTTCTGTGCCCTAAATATACTGACACAGTGAGGTTGTGACTGTATCTGACATTGTTTGAAAGAAATAGTTTTTCTCATAATCTTCTATAATGTTGAACTATTCCTTACTGACCATGACACATTGTGTGTGTGTGTGTGCAGAGGGAGAGTGAACCACACACTGAAACACAGTCCTGTGTGATGGAGAAGAGAGAAGCCTTGTTCAGGCTCAGCACCGTTTTCTATCCACCCTCTTGTTACAGATGTGGAGCTGCTGTTTACTCAGGGATTCCACTGCATACAAGCCTGAGTGTGGTAGCAGGGGCCACGCCCGCATCTACACACACTTCCAATCACCCGAAAATATGTAACCATTATAAACCTACCAACAAACACATGGCACGTGTGTTCTCATACACACACACACACACACTTCAAGGTAAGGTGGAAATACCACAGCTTCACATCTGTATCCAACACAGATTTTTTTTCCTGCTTTTTCTTTTTTTTTTCACCCCTTATATTTTATGTGTTTTAAGGGTGTGTTGCTCTCATTATCAGTAAATATGGTGCTCACAGCCCAGAATAGCTGACATTTGCATTGAGAGAGAGGTGGGATAAAGTGGGTTACAATAATAACAGAATGGAAACTTTGCATGAAATTGACTTTCAGCCTCGCAGTTAGCACATGGGCCTTGTATAAATAATGACTGGAGAGGGTTGGCCAGCTAAAGACACGCACACACATTCACCTACACCTCCTAAAAGACAGAGTTACAGACACACACACACACACTTGCCACTCACTTGGAAACAAATGTCAGGCCTTGCTTTTTAACATTAACAACATTTCTCAAAAAGCCACACATGACAAACATGTAGTTCTGTGAGACGCTGGAGGGAGGACACAGTGGAGTAGCCACAGGCAGAGAAGAAAAGAAAGAATAAATATATAAGGAAAGAAAAAAGAAAGAAAGGTGTGTGTGTCTCTGTGTGTGTGTGTGTGTGTGTGTGTGTGTGTGTGTGATGAATACAGTTAAGTGTGTGGACGCTCTCTCTTCCTCTCTCTCTCATTGTCACATCTGTTTCCAGTAGGTAACTGGAGTTACTGGCGTAACACACACCTGCACAAGAGCTCACAACAGGACCTTTGACACACACACACAGGTTCTTTCCCCAGCTGCGGCTCACAGAGCTGCTCCCTGTGCAGGTGCTCCGCAGGTAGTGAACAGCTGAAGCTTCTTTTACATTCAAATGTAAAAACAGGTTAACAGGATCTCATTCAAAACTTATGTTAATATGTCGAGGTGACGCTCTGCCCATCATACTGAAAGACAAATCTAACACACTCACACTAATATTAGTGTGGACATTAATTCAAAACTTTCGACATGGAGCATTTTGCATTCCTGACTTGAGTTAGCCATGGTGATCAGCCCCATTGTTCGGACGAATGAATAACAGAAAAAGATGAAAAAAACATGAAAAGATTACACAATTATTTATTGTATATTTCACCCATCACAGTGAGCCACATGCTGGATGAGAAACTTGAAAAAAAGGAAGCAGGACTGCAGTCAAACGCTGTAACCTTCAGATGCTGTTTCCTCTCGAGAGGCTCAGTGGACACGAGTCACACTAGTCACCAGCTCATCAGCCTCCACAGCTGACAACAGGGTATGGACTCATTCATTCAGACGGCTGGTGACGTTTAATGAGCGCAGCAGGAAGTGACATTATAAATCTGTCAGTGGCCATTTCCTCTCATGGGTCACTTGTGAACCACTGGGTCCAAACAGTTCTGTGATTGAAATGTTCCCCTTTTCTTTCCTCTTAGATACACACACACTGGTGGACAGATGGACAACACATTAAACCTAAATGAGTGTGTGCACACACACAGGTAGGAAGGTCAAAATGAAGAGAAGGATGAACAAAGGACAACATAAAAAAGAGAAATCAGAGGAAAGGAAAGCCTGAGGGGCTGAATACCTGGAGCCATACACCTGTGTTTCACACACACACACACACACACACACACACACAATCCAGACAAGTTGCTTACATTCCTGTTGCCTACAGGCTTTTCTGCTAAATCAAGTCTGCGTCCAATGTGAGAAGCTCTGCCTCTGTGAAGAAGCGAGCTGGAAGACGCTCTGACCACAGCATGAATCTCATCACATTCCATCCAATCAGCGCTCATCAGCCCGAAGAAAGACGCAGTTTGTCTCGTTCAACTTGCGCTGTGGTGTGAAGGAATGCAGAGGCGGTAGGTACGGGCCGGGGTTCGTGTGCACGTGTGTTGTTATGGGGGTCAGACGGCTCTCTCTGTGTCCTCGCCCTGCAGGCTTTTTAATAAACAGCCTATCTGTGATCAGACTATAACAACAAGGCAGGCCTGGCCTTATATCCTGCGTACAGGAAATGGAATCCCACTGGCAGCGAAGCGGCATGTTTGAGGGGGTTTAGCATTATTATGACCGCATTTGGACGACAGATCTCAGTGGAGGAGAATGAAAGGACCCCTTATGAAGCTTTAATCAAATGCACTGTGTTGTACATGTAGAATTGATGTGCTGCAAATATAAAACTCTGCAGGGATTGTTCTCTAAAGGTGCACTTGACTGTGAAAGGTGTCCCTCATGGTGACAAAGGCACTGTACACTGCTGACATGGCCAAAAAAATCAACAAATGTCCCTTAAACATCAAGGCTATGTATGTCAGCACCAGCTGAACTTTGTCCTCAGTATTCATTGTTGAAAAAGAAATAACTGGTCAGATTTGTTTTCTTAGCTCAGATATTTCCTGTTTTGAATTCAGGAAGCTTTTCTGGCTCTAGATCGTATCTTATTTATTGACTAAACACTGACGCTTTGAACAGTTTGGCACGTTTCCTTAAATCTTGGCGTGAGGGTTGAAACAAAGGAATAATCTACATTTCTGGATTCTATGTGACTTTAAAAAAGAGTTTGCACACCACAGTCACAGGGTTACACACTCCAGTGTATCTCTGTATTTATGTGGCTAACATACCATGGAAGTTGGACGGTTCATACACTATATGAAACATATACTGTATAGTATGGCACTATGAAATCCAGTCATATGAAATGGCTGTATCATATGTAAAACCATTTATAGGCACAATGATGGCGTTTGAGATGTCACTGACATAACATAAGTGAAACCTTCCATAAAATACCTTGATGACATCTGTGAAAAAGATCTATTCAAAATATTACACATCTATTGTATCTACTTCACGACGTCTACCCACCGGCCAAAATGTCTGTTTTTTTTTCATTGCATCCAGAGTGCCGGTGAACACAGCACATGCTCACAACAGGAGCTTGTGAAGCTCGAGACATCGACAATATCTCTATAAAGACTTTGAGTGTTGCCGGGTGAAGGGAAACAGGTGTTGTTTTGGGTGTTGTGAGGCATTCAGGGACCGTATGGTGGGGTTAACAAGTCCAGGCCAGTGGTCTGACCCACATCGATGCATTTAAGTACCACAGATTCACGTGAGGAGAGAGGAGGAGGTGATACGAGGTCCAGACGATGCCACTCGTTTTATTATGTTCATTCTTTGTTTCACAGCTTGGAAGGCAACATCTGTTTGTGTGTGTGTGTGTGTGTGTGTGTGTGTGTGTGTGTGTACGTATATATGAAAGGTATTCCATGACAGCAGGGAGATAAATGATGCTGGTGAGAGACTGGTGGGACCCAACAGTGTGAAACAATGATCAACGGTGTGTGGACATAGTTGTGTATACTGAGCGTGTGTGTGTGTGTGTTTGCGTGTGTGTGAAATACCCACAGTGAACGCACAAGCAGAAGAACAGCTGTGAATGAGGCACAGCAGGAAAAATGTGATGACACAATGTAAATCTAACACCTTCAACATCCATTTGCCTTTTACATTCTGAGCCTGACATCTAACAGAGAGAATCACTGATGAACAGATTCTACACTTTGTCCTCCATATGAACTCACACATACAGACATTATTGTCTGGTCTATGAGGACAACAGTGGGTGTTATTTCGGTTGTCAAGTGGACACCTCCCTTCAATAATTCAGAACAGCATCTCCAGGAGGTTTTATATTTAAAGAGACATCCAAGAGGGACTTGAGGAGATGTAATTATAAGGATAGAGAGCTCAACTAGCCCCATTTCTTATTCAGCATTAATAAGTTTGATGCTGATAATAATATTTGAGATAATATTTCAGGTCTAGATGATGACCAGTTATACAGCATCTACCATTTTTTTCAAAGCTTATGATACTTACATACATAACTTAGGCCAAGTCTTCCCAGTGGGATAGTCTGATAATTATTCATCCACTGATCCATGCACAGGTAGCCACTAATGCACCGACAAAGGTACAGAAGAAGACTGCCAGCAAACAGGGTTGTCTTCAAAGATAGTCTCCTATGAAAGTGTTTTAGTGAGGGAGGCAATGGGCTGAACACATTTGGTGTCAGAAATACACATTAAGGATACATTATGTGAAGTTCACATCTCTGCACCAACAGACTATTGATTGAGTCACAGAACGCATCAGTGAATATTTAAGATATTCAAGATATTCAAGGAACAACACATGGTTATTTGCATGCTTGGTCTACAAACAGTCCACCACTAAGGTCTCAAACACTGTTTAAGTCATATCTGTGTATCAGATGCCTGATAAGATCTGAGGTCTTTCATAGAAGGAGATCCAAGTGCAGTGGTGACTCAGTGGGTCAGTCGGAGGTCAGGGTGAGCTTGTGGTCACAGACACAGTCAATGCAACAGATGCTGGCTGATTCAGCACGATTAATGACAGAGAACATAAGAACACGGTTGTAGTCTGGGCTGATGGCACCATCATCTGCAGGGGACGCAGGAGAAGCTCAGCTCAGGTCAACGACATGACGGAGTAACACCAGATCACTTAAGGTCTAAAGAAGAGATCCACTCCTCACACTGAAGGACTAAAGTGTTGATCCACCACACCTTCAAGATGACACAACTCCAGCATCCAGAAACATCATCTCAATAAACTTCGCCAAGCATCTGTGAAGCATTTTGCAAGCTGCTGCTAGCTTTTAACAGGAGCCGGGCGCCTCATTCAGATCAACACCACCCTCACAACTTGCATTACACTGCTCCCTGAAGGGAAGTGAGCTTGAAACTCCATCCGTTCCTCTTTAAATGCATCTACCTGGGACCAAACCCAAGACACGCTAACATCTCCCTTTACCTTCCCCTGGAAGTGGCTAATGGTACATCACTGCTTCCTCCCTCTGGCTTCATCTACTCAGCCCTCACTCACAGTCTCTTCCTTATCATAAGTCTCAACGCTTCTTCATCAACTCCTTGCTGTTGGTCTTATGGCCCAAGTGCCATATAACTCATCACTGAGATGGAATTTAACAAAATGTTTAAAAAATGTCAATTTTCAGTACTCAGTAAGAAATTTCAGCAAGAACAGCGTCATCGGTCCATCTCCATTAAGTCTGACAACTTAAAAGGAAAAGGAAAAGAGCTCAAATTAAATACAGACATGTATATTTGTGATTGAGAGCATAGCACATATAAGTATGCAAAGCCTGCACATTCAAATCAAAGGCTTTCTGTTAGTTTGTCTTATTGCTTTGTGACAATTAAAGCTAAACTTTCTGGTCTCTGTCCTTTAAGCTGCTAAACACTCCACTGTATGTTCACCAGCTGGTGTCTCACTGTGTGTGTTCAAACCTATTTTTCACATTTCATTGAAAAGGTTCCTCGAAAAGAAATTTCGAGGGAGAGAGGAGTGAAAAGAAGGAGAACGGAGGGAGAGCAAACGGAAATAATGGGAGTCAGCGGGGACGTTTGATGGACATATTTTACAGTCGATGAGAAAGACAGAGGAAGAGTGAGACAAAGGCTCTCCTGTGTATCATCCTCGCCTAACAGAGTCTGAAGACCTGAATACACACACACTCACACACACTTCAACAAGCAGCTCATACCCCCTCAGACAGTGACTCACAACACCGAGAGCTCATCTGTTAAATTCCTTGACATCTTCTGCCTTTAAAAACACACTCACACACACACACACACACACACACACACACACACACACACACAGAGTGAAAACCTCCCATCTCCATTATTCCGCTCTAATGCTTTTTTTCAGGACCTGCCCTGCAGCAGTCTGAATGGTATATGACATATTAATGGAGAAGAACTTCTTCAACACACACACACACCTCTGTCTTACTGGAGCCAGCAGTGAACACCTGAAGCTAAGCTTATTTATCTTCACACATTCATCCGTTTCTGTCTTAAAAGTTTTCTAAGTTCAACTATTTGAATGTCATAAAATAGCATAAAAATAATACACAGACATATCTGATTATTATCACTTCATTCTGTCACGAGCCTGAATAAATCCTGCCCATTATCCAGGCTATGACTGATGAGTGATCTAAAGTTTGAACTCTTTGAACTGTTCTCAGTGATTATTCATATAACTCAACAGTGACAATTACATCCAGTTGGTGAAAGCTTTAAAACAGAATCATTAAAACAATGAAGTGTAGTGATGATTTTAAAAATATTTTTTAACTTCACCTGACCATTTAGGCTATAAAATCTAACAAAGTGAAACATGTTCATCGCAGTTTATCAGAGGCCGAGATGAATTGTTTTGTTTAACCAGCAGTTACAACATAATCAAAGAGAGAACATTTGCAAATGATCAGAATCTTTAACTTACCAACACATCGATACGGCCCAGTGAATGTGTTATTCATTAATCAGACTAAAGTAAATCCTTTTCAGGACTTTGCAGAACAACTGTTCTGCTCTGAAACCGCAGAAGGAGAGGCAGAAACAGGACTGAAATGTTCGTACTTCAGATAGCAGAAAATCAGAAAAGAAACAGGTGTTAAGTTACTGAATGGAAAAGTTGACCGAAGAAAATATGCTGAAAGGAGCTTTGAACTGTCACTCTTTGAGCTAATATTCATGTCTGGGCCCTGAACGAACACTGATGACAGCTGACTTAAGAGTTTCTCTTGCTTTGTCCTACTTATGAAACTTGTCTTTTTGTCATTATTTG
>JAVQJZ010107242.1:0-12959 GCA_036025355.1 Leiopotherapon unicolor | reverse complement strand
TATTATCAGTGCATGGGAGGAACTCCGAATACAGGTCTTGGGACTGTGATGCCCTTGTATGCACCTGAGTTTATACAATGGAAGTTTTTCTAATGTTCTACCAGTCTACATGTTTAGTACTTGGATGGTTTACACAGTATCTTTAATAAACTACAGAGAACCAGTAAAAACAGTTGGATGAATGTACTGTAACTGCTACAGATCTCATGTTCCCTTCCGAGGACATTGGCATTCACATTACAACACAACACAATGTAGCACCAGGTAATGTTTATACAAAAGGCTAATATGATGAATGTCAATGCAGTACAGTAAAGTTAAAAAAATAATACAAAATGAATATGTTAGAAGCAGTAACGAAAGGTGCACAGACGATAGTCCAGGTCAGTTGTCATGACATTTGGTCCAAGAAAACTTAAGTTGATCAGATCTTGTTATGAATGCAAAATGAACATGCATTTCTTAGAAGAAAATAATTTCTGTATTTTCAAGTATTCTTCTTTCTTTTAGGGAAATGAAATAAAATCTCTGAAAGGGATAATATCTGACAACAAAAGGCAGAAAAAAGTTAAAAGATTTTCCCAACTAGCATATTCATTTTTTACCCAAAATTGTATAATTAAAACACATGTACAAAGAAAACATAAAGTGACAATGTTTTTTTTAAAGATAGTATTTCACAGAAAAAAAGCTGTGCAATCTCATTCACCATAATGAATTGTCTTAAACATTTATAACAACTGTGAAATTTACAGTCTCTTATTCACAGATCCCTCCCGCCCTGCTCAGTTTATAGATTCTGATGTGTCTTTCCTTAAAGGAATCTTAAAGCTAGTGAGTTTTTGGCCAAACAGCTGGCTTAGGAGGTGGTTCTGGGACTCTGCTGTCCGATAGGAATGGCTCTCCATCGACCTGACCCCCATCTTTGGCCTAGGTTTGTTCAAAGCATTGTTCATTGGAACTGTGGATACTTTAGAAATAGGGGAATGCAAAGGTCGCCCCAGAGCTCCTTTTTTGGTTTTATAATCCCCATTAAGAGGAGTCACAATCTCAGCTTTCTTTGGTGTACAGCTATCAAGCATGGTCCTTTTTGACTGCAAACCCAAGTTTGAAGTCTTGCACTTGGAAATGATTTTGTTGCTAACAACGTCATCCCGTACTGAGGACAGCACTGGGTAGTCATTGGGTCCATCTGACTTCCTTTGCAGAGAGGGATTTGCACATTTGCTGGGTCGAAATTTCTTTTTGGCCCTCGAGTCAACACCAAAGTTCTCTTGTGTGGCAGGAGAGGAAACCCTTTGCAGGCTGTGGGGAGATTTCAAATCTTTCCTCTTTTTTTGTGGTTTCACAGTTTCTTTGTCTTCGTTTGAAGCTGAAGCATTGAGGGAAACCTTGGAGTGGAGGACCGGTGCACACTCTGTTGCCTTTGTGCTGCTAGTTGTGATGCTATTTTTAGTGCTGTCAGTTGTTTTGGCTAGAGCAACTTTGTCTGTCATCTGACTACTACCTTCCTGCTCAGCACTGTGAGATAAAGGCAGCTGCCTGCCGTCATTATCAGAAGCTTTCGACATGAGATGCCACTGCTCATCATCCCTCTCTTGGTCCGTCACATCAGCATCAGCAGCTAATTCATGATTTGCTAACTCAGGTGTCTTTGAAATAATTTGATTTTCTCTTAAGCTGTTTTTACTAGGTGAAAATGAATCAGTCCTTTCTTTGGTATCAGCTGTGTCACTTTCAGTGGAGCCTTCATTAGGTTTAAAAATCTCCTCGCCTGCACTACTACTCTCTTTTGATGCTGACCATGTTGTTGTGTCTGCTCTAATGCAGACTGACTCATTCTCCTCTTTCACATCACAGGGTTCAGTAATTGATTTTCCATTACCCTCTTTATCAAGAATAGGTGAGGCCGTTGGTTCAATTTCCTCTTTCTGTGAAGAGCCCATATGAATACATTTTTCCAGCTCTACAAGTAGTTCCGAGTAGTCCTCAGCGACGTCCTCAGTCTTCACATTAGTATTGTTTGTGTCACTGTGGTATTCGTTTGTGATGGTCTGCGTGGAGTCATCAGCTGTGGACACAGAGGGTTTTGAAGACTGTGCTTCAGAGGTTTGATTTAAGTGCAGCGAGCTTACACTGGCGATGCCGCTGTCAGAGCTATTTTCTTGAAGGGTGTCAGAGAGAAGTCTCCTCTTCTTACTAGCAGGTGAATCGCATTCATCTTCTTTGGACGCAGATGCTTTGACAGGTCTGAGAACACCACGGAATTTGAAAATTTTGTTCCCTCCTGACAGGTGCTTTTCCATGTGACGATCAAACTGTTCTTTCTTAGAGAACGTATAGTTGCAGGTGCTGCAGATGAAGGATTTTTTAATCACATGCATGACATCAGCACAGAGCTCGCAGGTGTAGAGCGTGGTGTGTTTTGAATCCAGTTCATCCACCTCCTCGTGTGCTCTCTTCAGATGGCCTTTAAGCTCTTGAGCCTCCTGATAAGAGACAGGGCATTTGTGACACAGGAAAATCTTCTCTAAATTGTGAACCACTAAATGCCTCTGAAGTTTGAATGGTTTGGGGAATTGTTTCCCACAGTGGTGACAGTCTCTTGAAGGGTCTTTACAGTTGGGGTGCATCTCTACACTTTTGGATGTCTCTGTTTTGTGGAGGACCTCGAGTGGGGTTAATGTGCTCTGCTTTCCACCTGCTCCACCAATGCTTTGTCTTTTGTGAACCTTTGGCTCAGTCCCCTCTAAGTTTTTCGCTTCTCCCGCAGTGCTGTCTGCAGCAACAACTTTTTCTTGTTCTTTAGTGGCTTTGCTGGACTCTCTGTTGGCTTTAATGGGGCGATGCTGCATTATTGAGGTGATAAAGTTTTTCACAGCTGTCTCCTGCATGAAGCAGCCCGGAATGCCTAACATGGAGCCTTGAGTCTGACCCCTCCGGGCAAACTGAGTGGCATGCTCTCGTAAATGTTCATTGTACATCCACACATCTGATATCTCCTTCAAGCACATTCCACAGGTCCAGATACCGGTCTTGTTCTTGGCATGCTTCTCCCTCAGATGGTCTCTCAGTTGCTCCCTGGAGCTGAACTTTCGCTGGACACACATGTAGCAGGTTGGAGGCGGAGAAGGGTTGTGGGAGAGTTTGTGGAAGTTCAGCTCACCGAGGGTGAGGAACCAAGTGAAGCACACTTTGCACTTGTACTGCTTATCTTTGACCTTTATCCCACCGTCTTGTCGTTTCCTGCCTCGCCGCTCTGTTGCTTTCTTGGACTTATCCTCATCTCTGTTCTCCATGTCAACAGCTGCAACAGGTGGAGCCACTGACATATCTTTGTTAGAGTCAAAAAACTGAATCTCAGGAAGCTGAAATGTGGTGTTGATGTTTTGGATGTCAATGCTGTGGAAGTTTTGCGCGCTCTCTGTCACACATGGCTCTGTGCAGGAGGCAGGGTGCAGGGGCAGAGGACAGGGTGAAGTTGGCACTTCTGGTTTACGGGTGCTGGGGTCAGAGGTCACCGCTGAGCCTGCATCAAAGCCACTGAAGTCACTGGAACCACTCCATTCAATTGAAGATTTATCAATGGTGCTCTCGAGAGGATTCAAGACGCTTTCTCCGAGCTCGCTAATATTTTCATGAACATCCTGTGGATCACTTTGTTTAATATTCGACAGTGGCTTTGCCTCATTATTTAATGTGCTGTTGTGGCACATATTCAACATGATAGCATCATCAATAGATATTGTCTTATATTCACAGCGGTTAGTTTGATTGTCAGTGAATGTCTGCTCTGCTTGGTTTTCCATGTACTGATCTTTATTTTGCATGAAAATGTCTGCAGGATGGTAGTCCTGAGTCGCATCTGTATCTGGTGATAGTTTTTGCCTTTTGTTTCTTTTGCTGTATACCCTCGGGCACTTTTTCCTTTTTGTTTCCTCATCTCTGGGGAACAGCTGTGAGAATGTGGTGTCATCGTCAAGTAAGGCCTTCAGATCAGGACTTATGTCGGGAGGACTGAGAGGAGAAGGGTTCAGACAGGAGAGAGGATGCGCCTCATCTGAGGGGCCACCGTTTTTTTCACATTTTATCTCAACTGCCACTTTTCTAAGAATTTCCTGGGCAAGGCTTTCTTCTGATGTCGTCTGTTCACCCATCTCTTCCACAGTGCACAGACTTTTTCTGGGCTCATTACACTCTCTGGTTAAATCTGTGTCTACAGATAAAGCACTTTCCACATTACTATCTGTACACACTTCCTCATTTGCAATCTTTGTCATGCTTGTACATTTTATTTCTTCTGCATCAGTGGTTTGGTTTAGCTCCACAGTTTCATTAAGCACATTTGTCTCTTTTCTCGGAGATCGAGGTGTATTGTCAAAGCCAGAGTTGGAAATAACAGGGTGTGGGAAATTCTCTGTTCCGGAAACAGTTCTTTCATTGATTTTCATGGGGTCCTCGAAAGATATGCAGTGCTCTTGTGGTGCACTGCTTTTGAATTCAGGAGTTATGGCTTGAAGTATGTCTGTTTTTAATATATTCAGAAGCTCATCAGAGAAAGGGTCAGGCTTGATGTTTGCATCACTATTTTTGTTCTTTCTAGCTTTGTTGTTCTTCTTTGCTTTTGCTGGCAGCAAAGGGTTTTGATGGCCTCCTCCATCCACTGCCACCACACTTGTCTCAGTTGTCATTTCCTCCAGGACTGACTCAGTCTCCGCTGCTTTAGATATCAGAGTGCTACTTGTCTCAGGCAGCCCATCTATTTTTGTTGGGTAACAGGTCTGTGAATCATCTTTATGTTCTTTCTCTATATTCTGCGATGCCTCATAAATAAGTATAGTCCCCCGATGACTTGATGTTGTGCTTTGTGGGCCAATGTGTTTTTCAGTTCTGACCAAATGTTTCATGGCCTTATGTCTCTTTAACCCTGGCACAGTTCTGAAACACATGAAGCAGATTTCACAGAGCACTTTCCCCTGTTGAGCATTGTTCAGTGTCTTTTTTTGTGTTATTTCTTTCTGTACTTGGTGCGTTGTTGAACACTGGCCTATTTCTACTATTTGTTGTTTCTGTGATGAGTCTGGCATTTGATCATTTTCACAGAGGATGAGTGGCTCAGGAGTGGGTGGACCATCTGAATTGTTTTTTCTGATGGGCATACTGTCTTCAGCTGAAGCCTTGTGAGAATCTAAACAGTCTGTCTTTTTAATACCAGCCACGGACTCTTTGCTTTTGATTTCAGGTGGGAGATCCAATGAAAAACTTGGGTATTTCACACTCTGCTGGAGGAGTGGTTCATCTGATACATTCAGTTTAGCTGCAGACACCACTGTGTCTGATTCTGTTTCAGTTTTGTTAAAAATCAGTGCAGGGTTAACTCTCAGGTCACATGGTCCGCAGTCATCTCTGGGACTCTGCTTAATTTCTAGACTCTCTTCAGGTGTGCTCGCTGGTGAAATTGGTATGTAGCCATATTGATTCAGTTGTGGAGGTTCATCTGAGATGCTACTGTAGTTGAGGGGGCTTAGCTTGAAATCATACACTGGATCGCTCTTTTCAAGAGCATCTGATTTCTCTGTGGGTTCTGCTGAACTGGTCACGGGAAGTGGAGAGGGAGTGGTGGATTCAGAGGTGGGGATTTTACACTCTGTGATTCCCAAGTCCAGGGAAGGTGGGCTTATCAAAGAATACTTCATCTCAGCTGTTGTGCTCACTTGTTTGTTACTATTTAAAGGCTCTTTAACACTGCCTCTTTCTTCTTTGTTTACTGGGGATTTCATACTTTGATTTGAGTCTTGGCTAACAGACACATTATCACATTTGCTTTGTGACATGTGACATGAATCCAACACCCATTTCTGCATGGTTGTTTGATGAGGTGTTAATAAAAGAGGAGTGGTAGGTGGGGCAGTGTGGAGAAAAAGACCTTCCTCCTCCTCCCTGCATGGTGAGTTTTGGTGACTTGCCATGAAATCAATCGGAAGCTGTTCTTTGATGTCCTGAACATTTAAAATCTCTTCTTGTTTCTGGATCGTCTCAAAGGCAACACTAGTTTCGGGTTTTAATGAATCATTCAATGCAGGAGCTTCACTGTCAATGATGCCATCCGACTGTGAAAGAATCAATGGATTACTTTGTCCCTCTGTGGTCTGGGTGTCTTGGAAGGGTGAGCAGTGACTAGTGCTCTCTGTGTTGGTTTCCACCAGTATTGGACTGCAGGGCTTATCTGTGGTAATCTCTACAGACACAACAGTTGCTGGACTTGCACTGTAAGTATTGGCAGGGCTGCAGTTTCTAGAGGGAGACTGTCCAATCAAATGATCCTGTTTTGCTGTTTCAACAGTTACTTCCTCGATTACACTATCGGAGCCTTCCACCTTCGATTCACTTGCATATACTGAACTGATGTCTTCAAGATCATCATGTTTATTAGGGGACTGTTCTTTGAGTGCTGTTTTAATCATGTCCTGCATTTTCTCGCAGGCATCTAGACTGGCGCCAGGTACAGCTGGTGATAAAGGATGGCTAACAGATTGACCAGTGATTCCCTTCACTGCTTCTGCTTCCTCACAGCCATCTGCGGGTGAATGCTCTGGACTGTCACTACTGTTTTTATATAACTGATTCACATTGTCTGCTGTGTTATTGCTCCTGACGGACTCCTCGACCACACGCAGGTCATGTGTCACCACAGTTGAGCAGTGAGCAGACTCAATCAAATTACTATTCCCAATGATATCCTGCTCTGATGTGACTTTAGACTGAGCCTTGCGATCATTGTTTTCTGTGGGCTCACTTGGCTGTGATGAAATTGGCTGGTTTCCATCGATTGTGGGGTCAGTGCTGTTTGAGAGTGATGACTGTGACTCATTCAGAATGAATTCAATATCATCCTTCCGCTCATTGATATTTGGAGGTGATAATTTATTCTCCTTGCCAGTAATTGCTTCCTTTTCTCCGTGATCCTCTCTCTCAACTGCATCAGTTGCTTGACATTCAATTTCTTGATGTTGTTGACTTGCAAGACAGGTGACATTCGGCTCTTTGTGTTCTGATATAATGGATTCTTTTTTGAATATAGAGTCGGAAATCACCTCTAAGCTTTTCATGAGGTTTTCTGTATATCTCTTCTGTTCTAAAATCTCTTCTTTTGTTTCCGGAGGAGTCTCTTTTACACCTTTTCTCTCCTCTGTTTTTTGCTTGTGGTGGAGCTGTTGTTGTTCAGTATGTGGGGCTGTGGGGTTTACATTTGACACATAATTTTCTTTTTCAGTAAAATGTTCAAGTGCCCCTTGTTCATTGTGAATTGGAGTGTGGGGACTGTGGTGTCCACCCATTAACTCAAACTGAAAAGGACTGGCCCATGGTTCAGTGAAAGGCTCTGAGGTCAAACTGGTCACTGGTACATCAATGGTTTGGGCATCCAGACCAGTGCTTCCACTCTGTGACTCATCACCCAGACGTAAAGGTGAAAATTTGCTCATTTGTAGCTGCTTGGGGACATCCTGAGCTAGTAAGGGTGGACTTTCAATCTTAGTCGTCTGCAGCTGGTTTTCAAGCTCATTCACTATTCTTTTTATCTCTAGCTCATCCTCCGATGCACAGCTGTTGAGATTTGCACTGTAGTCAATTATTTTCTCTGGCAGAGACAAAGGAACTTGATTGTAATCTGGTTTCTTTTCAGTTGATTTCTCAGAGTTGCCTTTGTACTGAGATATTTCATCTGGTAGCACAGGGCTAACTATAAGGTTCCAGTCTCTTTGTTCCAGAAAGGGAGAGAAGGATGACACAAACTCTTCCTTTTTATCGGCAGTGTTTTCTATTGAATGGAAACCCTCTTTCTGTATCGGCATGTCTGAGTAAAGGCCACTGTCGAATCCTGTGATGTCCCCAAACATCGACGAGGTGTCAAATGAAAGAGGGGATTTCATGAGCCCCTGTTCCTGATCCAGGGGGTAAGGCATGAGGTGGAGCGAATCTTTTTGCATCAATGGGCCTTGGCTCACAGTTGGTGATAGGCATACCTCATCCATCAATGAGGTGCACAGAGACGCAGGCTTGTGTGTGTCTAGGTCATTGACTAAAGTGATAGCCTCTTTCACCATGCAGACGCCATCTCTCTGTTTTTCAAATGTGGTTGTGTCTGATAGCTCTGGCTGTGTGGCTTGGGGCTGCTCTCTTCTTTTTCCCTTTGTGTTTCTGTCGATATTGAAATCAGTTTCCTTGTTGATGACGGGAGAGTGTGAATCAAACTGCAGTGGCTTGTTATCTGGACTGCCACACTGTGTTGGTTCTTCTTTGGGGCACAGACTGTCTGTTCTCTGTTGGGTGTTTCTCTCTGAATTGACTGTTGTGCCAGTTTCCTTTCTGTTAGACATAGACTTTTCTCTTGATTTTGTATTAGAGCTTCTGCTTTTTTCAAAGGTTTTGATAGTATCTTTTGCTTTTTGTGAGGATGACACTGGATCTGTGACTTCTGGACTGGAATGATTCTTCTTTGGATTCTCTGTACTCTCTTTGTTATCAGAAAGAATGGCTTTATCAGGATTATATTTCTTGACAGATTTAGTGAATGTCAGTGCTAGGGTGCTGGACTCTTTACATAACTTCTGCGGTGAGGACATTTCGTAGGTTTTCTGCTCTGGAGACTCTTTCTTTTTGATGTCTGTCTTCTTCTCACAGTCTGAGTCAGTGCGGTCAGTGCTTTTGGGGCTGTTGATACTATCACTTGAAACACTCACAGATGTGCTGAGTTCACTGCTTGTGGATGACCTGCTACCCCTCCTCCTGAGTCTCTGGTGAGAACCATGCTTCTCAGGCGAGAGAGAAACCTCCTCGCTTTTTTTCACCTCAAAACACTCCTTTGACTCATGTCTCCATGCTGCCTGGTCCCTCTCACTCCTTGCTCGCCATTTGCACTCTTTGGTATATGTGTATTTACACCGACTGCTTTGATTAAGCCGGCCTTGGCTTGCTATTTTCACAGGCTCGCACTCATCGTCTGAGTCTGAGACATAGTCGTATTCTCCAAATGCAGGGTTCTGTACAGTGGGCGTCAGTCTCTCCATCACTAAGGAAAACTGGAGGTTTTTGGTGCCTTTAACATGGAGCTTATGGAGCTTATTTTTCTGTTGAACTATTTTGTGAATAAGTTCTTTGCTCCAGGTGCCCCCTCCAGTGCTTTTCCTCTTGCTCTCTTTCACTGCAGTTCTTGAGGTTGGAGATGTGGAGGCCTGTGTGGGCGCTGACCCTCGAAGTGCAGAGCTGTCTTGAAAGCTTTTAACATCACAACGCTCAGAAAACTTGCTGGACAAGAGAAATCTTTGTGTACTTGTGTTTTCGTCCTCACTCTTGCACAGTTTTCTTGCCTCTTTCACTTTGCCGTTTTGTTCCCTCGTCTTCTCCCTTGAGGCAATTCTTGAATTTTTATGAGAGACTTCTTTTTTTATGTTAATTTTCTCATCTTTCAGAGATATTTTCTCAAGTTTGCTTTCTGTGTACTGTTTATCTGTCTCAGGGCTCTCAACATCAGAGTCATAAAAATACTTTCCCTGTGCGAAAGACCTGTCATCATCTGCTGCTTGTTTATTTTTACTCTCAAAGACCAGGGATTCTTTGGATTTCAGACATTGCTTGTTTGATGTTGCTTTGACGGTGGTGAGGTCATCATCGGCAAATGCATCAATAAAGCTACTGTCTATCTCTGCATTATCGGATTGATATCCCAGTCCATTCAAGGCTTCTGTGATTAAGCTGTCTAATTTGGCATCCTCCATTTCCAGCTCAGGGAGAGGGACAGGGAGGTTACCATGACCAGGGAACAAGTTCAGTTTCATTGGATCATCCTTATTGTCTCCTTTTGTTTCACTGTCAGATATCAGTTCACCATTTTTATTGAGGCCCAGCAGAGATAAGTGAAGGTCTGATGGGCACCTTGACATGGAAACGCCTGGCACAGATGACACTGCTTTTGCTGGTTCTGCATGAAACTTTCTGTTGTCCTCCATCTTTGCCATGTCTTTGAGGTCATTTTGTGCAAAAGCATGTGGAGCACAGTATTGCTTATGGCCTAGAAACGAAACCAGGTTGTTGAAGTTCTGATCACACTGCTTGCATGTCAAAAGCACATCTAACTGGTCAAGATTTGCTGCAGCTAATGAGCTTGCGAATAGCTGATGTGCAGAGTAGGGTGGTGGAGGCAGGTGGTGCTCCATCCCAAAACTGTCTATGTAACCTTTGTTTCCATCCATGGTTGTCTTTGGATGTGTGCTGTTTTGCAGGTAGCTCATTGTGTCGTCTTTGCCTCTGTCTGGTGTATAAGGAAGGTTTCGTGGAGCATCAGAATGAAACTGGTGGGGGTGAGAACTCAGGTGGTCTGAAGGTAACTGTGTTTTGGCTTGGGGCTGGTGATAAAATGGGTGAGGGGGTGCTGACTTTGAGATTTGACTGTCCTCTGAACTGATGTTAACAGGACTGGTGGATGCTGGGGAAAGGGAAGAGCAGGTGCTACTAGATGCAGGGTTATGAACTGGTGAAGGCAAAGGGGATTCATAAGGTGACACCATCATAAGTCCCATAGGTTGCACCTGTAATGGAGGATAATTATAGTTTCTTGATGCTGCTGGAAGAGACTGGTTGAGTCCAAAATACACTGCCTTATTTTTGGATTCACAAATTTGTGTGTGGCTCATCTCAACTTTAAAAGTTGAGACTGTATTACTGCTGTGTTTTACAGTCTCCTGTCTTTGGTTTGAAAACCCATCACTGGCTCTGCTGGTCTGAAATGAGCTGGGGTTTTTCAAGGAGCTATGTTTATGTGTTTTACTGTCATCCTGCCAGTCAGAAGGGGAAACCATGTAAGCTAATTTTTGACTGCTTATTTGCCTAGATAACTCGATTCTGTTTTGGTTCAGAATGGCTGAGGTTGGCCGTATCTGCTGCCAGGGCATTCTGCTATTTTTAGATGAATTTGGCCTTTGCTCAAGTGCTGGCTGGTTCTGAAACTGAAATTTGTCATTCATATCAGTATACTGAATTGTGTTTTGATCAGCAAGTGGATATGTCTTATTAGGCCCCTCCCATGAGTGTGGTAACCTATTTAGAACCTTATTATTGACGTTTTTATCGAAGGACATCGAGCCAGTGTGAATGTTACTGACTGAAGGATTGTTAAATGCTTTGCTGGGAAAGTGCATTTGGGAGCCCGGACCTTGTGAAATATTTCTTGCATGGTGCACACTTCCTTGAATGAGTGTTCTTTGGTTGGCAGCTGTGTCTTTGGGGTGACAGTTCCTCTTACTCCCCGAGGTGATTGCTGCATCCCTACTGTCTGCCTGTCCAACATTGTCTGTGCTCTCAGGCAGGGCAGTCTTCCCCTGCTCTGACTGCTGTGAGCTGGAGCCGGAGCTGTCACTGCTGGCTGAGTCCTCACTCAGATTCCTAGGACAGTGGATGGAGGATGCTACCCCTTGAATAAACTGTGACTGTGGGGGTTGAGAATAAGAGCTTCTATCTTCCGGCTGCTGTTCATTACTGAACTGAGTGCTGTTTTGAGCAATGTTTTGCCCTTCTCCAGGCGTAAAAGCAAAAGAGTTGTGGGTCACGTGAACAGAAGCTAGAGAGGAGTCTGTAAAGTCTTGGGATTGGGGGTTCTGCTCACAGGGAAAAGAGTCGGAGGCTGATTCTTCCAGAAAATTATATCCATATTGAAATGGACCAGGCACAAAGGCACTTGCCTTATTAGGTTCTGTAAGGGAAGTGGATTTTTGTGATGAAACCCCAAAGCTAGCACCATTAAAAGTCCTTTCAGGAGACTGCCATGCAGTAGAGCCACTCAGCTGAAAGTCAGCCAGGATTAGCTGGCTGCCATGCTGCGAGCTGTTGTTCTCCATGGAGGCAGGCTGCTGCTGTGACAGGGGTGGGTGTGGGTGGGATGAAGTTCCACTTGAGGAGGCCTGTGCCTGTGAGGTATAGCTTGGAGAGGGATGGTTAGAGGAGGCCTCCTGGAAGCAGCGGCTATAGTTGATCTCTTCTTGCTGTAGTTCGGCCTCTCTCTCTGGTATACTGGGAACGTGGAATCTGTAGCTGCCCGAGACTGGGCTACGACTGGTCTCCAACTTCTTGGGTGGCGAAACCTTCTGCTGTGGGTAGGCAATACCAATGTTGGGGTTGGAGCGTGGATTTGTAATGCTAAGTCTGTAAAGCTGCTGCGGGTTGCCACGTTCTGTCTTTCCTGACCGCTTCCCCTTTTCTCGGCTACGCCCCTTTCCACTTGGGGACTGGGGACTGCCTTTGCCACTTGACCAAGACCTTTCAGTGGTAAATTTTGATCGATTCTGAAGTGACCTGAAGTCAATCTTCCCAGCCTGCTGTGGCCGTATAACAGCCTCACGCTGCTGAGGACAGTCCCTTTCTTTCTCTACTTTTTCAACTTTGGCCCCTCTGCTGCTGGCTCTGGCTTCAGTGCCTGTGCTTGAGAAATGCTCTGAAGACTCCTTTGTGGTTTTTTCACTCTGCCGTTCCAGCGCTGTCCCCTCATCCTGCAGTGTGGAATCAGCGTCCAGCTCTTTGACAGCATGCATTCGCTGAGTCTCTCCTGCCATGGTGCACAATGCGTGCTGTGAAGGCCTGGTCCTCAGAGGTACTATCTGGGAGACAGGGGCATGGTCTTGTGGGTAGTATAAATCAGTAAATGTCCAGTGGCAGGAACTGCAGGGACAGAGCTGCTTGCTGCAGGTTCATTTCTTCACTTTCATTGTAAACTGCTGATCTTGCACCAGAGCAATGCAGGCAGACCTGGAAGGAAAAGAGAATACAGAGGGTCAGATAACAAGCTTTCATTGTTTAATGTAAGAGATGATATAACATTTGGTTAGATTATTATAGATATTATAAAATTCAAAAGCAGCATGAACCAGAGGTAATAAAATAATGATTCATCTTTAAAATAAGCAAAAACA
>JAVQJZ010107238.1:0-14620 GCA_036025355.1 Leiopotherapon unicolor | reverse complement strand
AGGGTTTAGAACAAACCCATGTTGTGTTAAAATAAGAATGTCTAATTGGTTGAAAAGAAACTTATTTATAGAATATGAGTTTTATATCAGCCATTCATCCTTTAAATTCGTTTCCCCTCCTCTCTGTGATGATTCTCTGGATGTCTGACTCATCTGGCACTCAGTCACCAAGGAAAAAAAAACACACACAAAAAAAAGCTTCCATGGAGATTTTGCAAAATTCGCACAGGGGCATTTTTTAAAAAGAATCCTACATTTTGTGGCCTAACTACAAGCTGAAGAGCAGCTGATCCCACGCTGATGTTCTTCTTTGCATCAAAGTGACATTTAGACAAGGCCTCAGTCTTTTTATTCAGCACATCGGTGCCGTCGTCACTAATATGCATTCAAATCCGAAGACTTCTGAGTTCACATCAAGGCTGGACTTACTTTGCACATCAAATAAACTGCACCCTCCTTTCTGAGTGCATTTTTATATGAACAGCCGGTAATAAGTGGCCCAGATTCATTAACTATTCACTTCCGCTGTCTTACCTGATTATGAATCAAATGAAGCGCCGACATCCTGTTTCAGGAAAACACTTAAGAGCTCTACACCGACGTTTAGTTGTTATTTGGCAGTCTGCAGGTCTGCCGATGCTGAGAGAGGAGGCGCACATAGGTGTCTGCCTCAGGCGATGTGCAGCACAGTACAAGTGGAAGCGCTGGTTTCTCCTGCAGTCCCCCCCGAGGGCACAGAACTGGTCAGCGCCACATCCTTTTTTTTTTTATGACTGGCTTTTCTAAAAATCCAGCACCTCCAGAACCTCAAATTTTTTGTTTTGTTTTTTTTTTTGTTCTGACAGGCGTCAGGGGTGATGCAAGGACACCGAAAGCTGAATGGGTACCATGCAAAATTGGGGAAGGGAAAAACAAGACACATAAATGTCAGATTCCTGGAGATATCTGATACATCCTGGCGCTGCAATCTGTTTGCCAGTGCCCGCTGTGTCATCCGGTAGAAATACTGTAGGTCGGCTAGGATGAAAGCGGCGTCGGTTTGTGTGGGCTTGGGAGATTGGGAACGGAGACAAAGGGGACGTCGGAGCGCCTATATATGTGCGTGTGTGTGCTCGCAAAGGAGAGGGAGGTGGAAAAATAATACAAGACACACTGTTGTCTCCTCCCTGCAGAACATTTATAACACTGGCGAAGAGGAGTGTATTTTTTTGGCACACGCTCCGCTGAAGCTATCCAAGGCTGCAACAGTAACCCTTTTCATACCGACATCACACAACACAACAGCTTTAGCTCCCTTTGACCTCTGAGCACTCCACTGTTCAAGGTCACCAATGTGTGCACAATATCTGCTGCTTCTATTAGCTCCTAAAGCGACGCTCCCACCCATCAGCGAGTGTGTGAAATATTAAGCAGCAATGGAATTGGACAGGGGCTTTAAACTGCTTTGAGCAGATGCTCTGTGCTTTTAAGTGCTGAATAATACATTTTGGTTCAATGTCTCTGTCTCCATTAATGCCCCAGCTAAACGCTGCCGGGATTTCACTTCTGCGTTATTATTTCTCATAAACACCACTCACACCCTGACAATCAAGACATGCTAGCGCTCACACTCACACACACACACACACTTGTGCACACACATGCACATAGACACACGTGGGCTCGTGCGCTCGCGCTCACGGGTAACTGTCGCGGTGATAATGCTCTGCCGCAGAGCCAGCCATGCGGATACCCGGATGATCAAAATCACCTGCAGCCCAAAGGAACATTAAACCTAATTTTAAGAGTAATAGATCTCATCAGTCAGTGAACCTAAAGCATTATACTTCGACACGCACGAGTGCACGGTCATTAATTTAATCCGACTGATACTTTGTCACAAGCACTGACCTCCTGCAATTACAGGACCCACTATAGGATTTGATATATTTTTTAAAGTTTCTCGGTTTGGTTTAATCAGACTTAAAACTATATTGTCTTTCAGCAGAACGGCGCCGTTTTGCTTGGGTGGCCCAGTGTTGCACATATAATAGGCTATTAATTCATTACTGGTCTTTTATGGTTGATACAGGAAGTAATATGCAATTAGAAAGCCAGCTTTTGCTCGTGGGGATAGATAATATGTATGTACTTTATCTTGTTGCTTTATGTCATTTTTTTTTGTCGTCTTTGTCGTTTCACACTAATCCTCATCTTACAAGCTGTGTATTTGTTCTTGTTGGCCGCACTGCGCAGCACCTTTCAGCTTCACCCTCTAAAACCCTTCTGTGAGAACCATTTATCATCTAAGTGGATTGACAGAGGAGGGAACACATCTCCCGAGCCTTGCTGATGTAGCCGCCTCACTGTTATTCAATTATGCCGCAACCTGCTTCCTGGAGACCGCGGAGGCTAACAAGGCCATATTCTAGGAAGCGGGGAGGAGATGATGTGCAGTTATGTCAAGGTTCACCGAGACGCTGAAGACAGTAACGCCCCCACCCCCCACCCCCTCCCAAAACATCTCTAATCCTTCACCAGCCGGGTCGATGTGTGCCTCGCAGATCGATGGCCATTGACAGGTCTAATTGATTTCTGTGGGAAAGGGATGGGGGCTCATCCGGCTAAAAGCCTGAAACCGCCACGCGCACACGTACACAAGCGGCCGCGTGCGGATCTGGATGTACGTGTCTGAGCGGAGGGATCGGGAGGCCGGGAGAGGCCCAGAGTAACTAATGGCTGTTCACACCGCTGAAGGAAGTGTGCAAAAGTGTTAAAGCCTGACATTTTCCCCTTCCGCTGAGGATAAAGATGTAATTCAGGCATCCGCTGAATGTAAAATCAGATCCCCCAGATGTGAGACCTACATGCGATTCATAAATGAAGGATCTAATCAGAATTTGTCATGGTTGACATAACGTAAATTACTATATCATTCACCCAAGACACAAGCAGGAAAAAAAAGAAAAAAGAATGACATGTACTTTTCTGGTAACACTGTCTAATCATGTGTGTCATCCTGAAATAGACATGAACAGTGTGCACAAAAAAAGCTTTAGGCTGTTTGACCTAATCTCAGATGGGAAGCATTTATCCAGCCTCCGGACATTTGGACATCTTCATCAGTGGATTTAGACCTCACCTTACCAGTTGTGTGTGATTTACGTGGCTGAGCTGACCTGCAAGGGGGTCCTGGGGCAAACAATGAACTCCCATTAACCCCTGCACCTTCTCCTCTCTGTGCTGTGTGTCGTTTTTTTTTTAAACACTGCAGTACGACCAAGGTCCTCTTTTACTCACCGATCATCGTCGTTAATGTTGAAATATGCTACGCATGCCGACAAATCTAAAATAGCATTCTCAGCCTCAAGATTAGTTAATAAAGGAGGACACATTTCAGGACACCAGCTGATATTGTGCTCAAGAGGAATTTCCAAACAAATCTTATTGGCCCGAACCAGCTAACTCAACCTTGGTAAACGATGGCTTAAAAAGCAGATAAATATCTTCCTTCTTCTAAAGAAAAATCTGAAACTGAGACTAAGAGCGACAGATTGATTGATAGATCTGTAATATGAACTAACACTGTAAGCGAAATTTCTATATTCAACAACATGTTTAAGGAAAGATTCAGTGTGCCAGTCAAGTGGATTTTCTGCAGACCGAGATACGACTGTGACTGGGCAACACAAGGTAATCTGCCCTTGATTGTCCATTTTGCGCGTGTTGTAATGTGGCTAATTCACTAGCGCGGCGATAGCTCGTGTCACTTTGTGTAACGTGGGATGTCAATCGTGTGATCCGGCTCCGCGAGAGTTCAAAGGATGCAACAGCTCGCCGATCGAGACCCCCGATCCATGCAGACACGCTCGAATGTGCTGGGCGTGTGTTAAACTCAGCACATTTAAATGATTTCTTGGCACGCTGCGTGCACCCTGGCAGCGCCGACTCCTTTGATTATCCCCTAAAACTTGAGCACATAAATGGCAGGACATGTTTTGATTGCTGGAGAGTCTGCACACTCCCTTAAATACCATTCCAATTTTTTTCTATAGACCAATCAGCAGCTTTGCACTGCCTAATTAATCTCCTTGAAGTTTTTGTGATTCATCATTTCATATCTTATTGATGTCTTTGGTGTTCAATAATATGCAGATTTCTAGTTTTACCTCAGCAAACAGATGGCGAGGAGAGGCATGCTGTATGTTTTTGGATGTCTAACAAAGCGTGTAGAGAGATGGATTTTTAGCTTAAATCAAAACTCAGTGTAGCTTAACATTGCAAGGGTCACTTTTAGTTTTTCTTTATTTTTCTTAGCCTAAGTTTCAGCCAAAATAGGGAAACAAACTAACTTTTTTTTTTTTTGGCTTTTCTACTAATAACGATTATTTTGTTGTTGTTTCTTTTTTAATTCTCACAATGTCTCACATCTCTGCCTGTAAAAGAGGTGACAAACCACGGAGAATTATCTCCTGACTCTGCTGTCTCAGCTAAATGGAGCTTCATGACGTCTTTCAGCTCATCATGTCTTTAATCACTTTCGGGCCACAGCTGGAAGCTCACAAGAAAAAAAATCTGTCTGCATCCCAGAAGCGGAAACAGGCTGTTTGAGAGGCAGGGGCAAAAAAAAAAGGGCCCCTGCTGAGAGTGGTGCAGTATGTGACACTGTATTGCATTTTCACCGCTGAAACGGCGTCCGAGAGGGCACTTTATCACTTTGCCTTACACTCTGGGTCGTACAGCTACAATCAGACAGACAGTTAGAAACGAGCTGGCACCTAGCAGCTAAAAAGACAGATGCAGAGTAGTTGATAGAGACCAAAAACAGAGCTAAAAGGTGGGCGAGTGTTAATGAGTCGATGACCTGCTTTTGCCTGGTGGCCATGCACACGTATCTGAATAAATATTAATGTTGTGTCTTCTGCTGAATGTGCAAACAAGCAGCTGTTTGCCGACACGTTCAGTTGAGACGCTGTTAATGTGTCAGTGTTGTGTGCAGCTTGTTTCTGTCTACCATTTATTGCTAATTAAACGTCAATTTTTTAACAGGCAGGAGGAACTTTCGCACTTTCACAACAGGAAAGAGGAGTGTATGCATATACGTACTTTAAATAAAAAGGCTAACGAATGTAGGAAAGTACAAATGAAACCACCAAACAGTCATCTCTCCCCACGATAAGCTCACACTTGCTCAGTCGTGTTCAGCCACATGTGCAAAAAGCTCTGCTGCACGCGTTAGAATAATACTTACTGTAGGAAATTCAGCTGATTAAAAAGCAGTCTGCAGCCGTGGAAAAGCACCTCCCTCCTGCAACGCATTACTATTAAACGCAGTTTGAATTAAATTAAAAAACATGCGCCTGAATGCAAAGAAAAGGCTCTCTCATTATGCTCGCAATAATTTTTTAATCCGAGTTTAAGTAGGCGCCTGGAAGGAACATTTAATTTGCCTTTTGTAATTGCATTAGGGCTCATATGTTTAAAACTTCCGCTGCACAAGTTGTTGATTAAAAAACACAAATCATGGCAGTTACTTCTTTATTATAAAGGATCCCTGAAGATGAATAGTTCGTGGAATAAAAGGAAATGTGATGCTCATCTGTAATCCGCACATATGTGCACATGCAGACACCGTGTACACAAACCAATATATCCACAATCACATAAAATAGATGTAGTGAGATCGTGATTTGGTTCAATTAGACAGAACAGCAGTTATGCATCAATCTTAAGCTTTTACTGATTGGAATTAATCCATTTGTATTAATAATTCTATGTTTTCAACTTAACAGGAACTTATCTGCTCAGCATTTACTAAGCCTGCCCGTCACCTTTGAGTGTGTGTCACTTTAACAACCCGTGACTTTAAAACTTAGTCTCAGCATAAATCAGATGGAATCTCAGGGAGCTGAATCTCAGTGGAAATGTTTTCTGCCACGCAGTTCATATTTCATAGCACACCCGCTAGCATTAATTGCATTCGCGTACCCAGATATTCAGACGCAAACTGCTTTTAATACAAATTACTTCAGACAGCAAGTAATGACTTTTCCCTCTTTCACAACAGTTGCAGCCTCGCACATCTTTCATATTCAGGGCTCATGAGAATACACCCACGGCCTTCTAATCAAAGCTCGTTCCCCACGTCTTTCACTCGAACTAGTGTTTTTTTGTTTGTTTTTTTTTTCCCTCCAAATGTCACTCGTCGTGAGACAGGTTGAGGTCGCGTTAAGGGATCGTCTGCGTTTCCTATCTAAAAGATTATCTGTGAAATGAAACAGATCCTTATCAATATTCGTAAGATGGATACGTCGCGGCAGATTGACCGCTACTTATTATTAATAACTGAGCAGCTATAAGAGGTCCAGTGCAGGCCCCGCTACCCCTTTTTTTCCCCCCCGCCTCGATCTGCATCAACCTCAAACCCCTCGTAAAAGAGCATGAAGCGCCTCCCTGGCACGGACATGCTCTGTCCTTTCCACCTGCGGGTTATTCTGCCTGTTTGATATTCTGCTGGAGTGCAGCTGTGGCCTGGTCCTCCTCACCTGGCTACCCCTTTGTTCTGCACCTCCAAACTACCCGTGTCTATTAAGGTCAGTCCAGAGAAGTGGCAGGTCTGCGTTGGCACGGATGCATTAAGGGGAGGGGAAAAATCTTGCCTTATTCAAACAAAGTGCATGAATTAAACAAGAAAAAGAAAAAAGTAGACTGATAAAATAAATGCAGCATCTCCTGATGACTAAAGGGTGATCTAAATAAAGTTTTAATTGGTACAGCGAGCACCTGGAGTACAATTATGCACATTTCTTAGCAGTCTGAGGACTTATTTCCATGATAGGAGGACTGTTTGACATTACACAAACGAGTGATGAATTAAAGGAATGCGAGCGCTGTTCTCCATGCAGGACACAGGGGATCACAAAACAGTGACGCTTATGAAAACGATGTGAATCACTCACAGCCGTGAATAATATAATCGAATATACCTCTGGGAGAAGTGACTGCTGTGATGTTACATCAAAACACCAAATAAGGGACTATTGTGTGGGAAAATGGTCCAGAAATGTTTCAAAGATGTGTAGAAACTATGCAAAGAAGTGCTGAAGCTCCTCCTCCTGAAGAGTGACAGAGGCCCAATAGCTTCTTAAGACACTGTATGTTGGTGTTTTTCTTTCATTTTTCATTCTGCACTGACTTTAGAGCCTGCCAGTACACAGCGACATCTCAGTTGGGTGTGGTTAAGCCTGGTATTAAGTCTCTCTTTAAGCAGCCAGTCAAATCAGCAGGTGCCTAAATGTGTAGGAGGGCTGGTGTACTTACTCGTATGCACGAATGTGGTAATTTGCAAGTCAGACAAGTCAAACTGGACAGACGTGAAACTTGAAAACAAACTTTTTTTTTTGTTCTAACAGCCTCTAATTACTGCATTTCAGCCACGAGGTGTCAGATCCGCAATAAATACAGCTTTTTTTTGTCAATGTCATTAAAACATTTCTGAGCTTCTGCTATTAGTCACATTCATTTAGTCATGGCTCGTCGCCGACTTTTTTTTATTTTTATTGCAGCAGCGATCCCCGTCCTCATTATACCTAACATAAAAATGATCCCAGCGTGCTCTGCGCCGCGAGTTGTACATATTTGGTAAAAAAGAGAGCTCCTGTATCGGTTTTGTGCTTGGCGCCAGCAGATTGCCACGGTAATCTAGATCAGAATCAGGATCAGGAGAGAAAAGGAGCAGCTGAAACAGGGAATTCAAAGAACATCTGTCCTTCCTTTTACAGGCGTGTGAAGACTCGGATTCTGTCTTCCTGTTTACAAAGAAGTCACCTGTGATTTCCCGCTTAGTTTAAGTTGACAAGTTAATGCCTCTTTGTGTTTCCTACATTTTTAAATCCACAACTTAGAAAAAAAAGTGCTCTCAAAAGCCTGTACAACTATAGCATAACAAGCCGATCATTCTTTTTTTTTGGTTAAGTCCTTTTAAGATTCTCACAGCTCTGTGAAATGTCTTACATGAAAGACTGCGGTGCAGCGGGAGGTCCGTTTTCCTGATGGCGGGGAGTGTTTAAAGAGGGAGAGGTCACTGGCAGTGCAGCGCCAGCCTTTCCTTCTTAATGACGCCTCAAAGTGAGAGCCCATCATTCCCCCTAATTATTGTTGATTGCATTCATTATGTCATGTCCTGATATCTTGGAGGCGCTGTTGGTGGTTCGGGCTAAATGGCAGCTACGGGTTAGCGTGTTTCTCAAAGCTAATTGGACGTCAGCTTTGAGAGGCAAACAGAGAGAGAAGAAAGCGCCTCTCATCAGCAGACTGTCCATTGTCGAATGTATTTTTTATGAGCTGGCAGACCCCTCGTGGAGCAGACTGAGGCCCAGGGTTGTGGTGCTCACAAGATGTCAAGCACCCCTTCCCAGAAATCCCCGAAGCTCTGTTTTAATGAAATTAACAAGCCTTAGCTAAAGAGTCCTATTAAAAGAATCTGCTGCATTGACATCTGACACAGCAGTGGACTGCGTTTCTTAAAGAAGTTTATAAGAAGTAGCAGTAAGTTCATGGTGAGCCTGATGGAAATTAAAAAGAGTAACAGACACCATTGTTACGGCCGTACAGAGGGTTACGCTCTGGACGAACATCTCCATTTATTACTTTTTAAAACTGAATTTAAAAAAAGATGGAAATAAAACAGGCATTGAATATATCCAAAGGTACCAAAGGGAAATATTTTGTCTGCGGGTTACATTTCCCCAGAAAAGAGAAAGAGGGGAGATTAGAAAAGCACTCCGGGAGCAATTCTAAATCTCACAGATCAGCAGTGAAGGGACAGCCAAGCTGGCAACGGAGATATGGAGGCACAATGGTGAATCACTCCCACGCGTCCTCCCCCCTTCCCCAACAATGCAAGAGAGAGGGCCAGTGACTCAGAAACTGATTCACCTATATGCCTACTTGTACGTATGCGCTCCCACACTCCACCGCCCTCCTCATGGCCATTTTAACCATGCAGCTACCTTAAACTTATTCCTCAAAATCCAGTAGAAAAAAGTAATAATCAGTACTAACATTACTGCTGAGGTAATGTGTCCAAATATTAAACACCTGAGCACTCAATTAGACCTCACTGCTGTTTGAAAGTGTGTGATATGAGCTGAGCCAACATGAGATCTTGCGTCGACTGAGCTCACTTTTTTAAAGGTGAAGCAGAGAAATCCTGTTTTTCTGCCCCAACGAAATCTCCTCTCTGCACCCCCCCCCAACCCCACACCCTCCCTCCCTTTAATGCAGCTTTTTGCTTGTGTCTGCACGTAAAAGAGCTCAGGGCTCTTCTCTGCATTACCGAGATTGAAGAGGGAGCGAGAGCAAAAGAAAGACGGGAGAGAGGTGATCCATTTCTCAGCTGCCTCTCTGTCAGCAAACCCACACAAACGCTTCGCCACTAACTGAGCGTGCAGCTGTTAAATTGTACGACCGTTACCTTACAACACATTCTGCATGTTTTGTACTATAAACGCGCGATGCATGCGACTCGGAAGACCTGCATGTGTAAAAATCCAGATCTGCCATACAGAGAATTATATCTAGGAGAGCAAACAGAGCCACAGCAAACAAATACTTCTTAGGGCTTAAGCTACAGCAGCATTTAGCCAAATGGCGTAGATTAGTTTCTCGTAAAACTTCATTAGCCTAACTTATTTGGAGATATTCTTACTTGCAAGGGATATTGTGACATGTGGGAAATGTTGTGCATATTTGTTTTCTGAAGCTCCAAAGTTAGAGTGAGAGAGAGAAATGTAAATATGTTAAATTGTGCTTTTGCAGGGAGATATGCATGCATAATGGCTTCCTTCCTGCAACTTCACGCTGACAGCAAGTCTAAATGAAACAAGAAATCACATCATATTTTGTGTTTTCAAAGGATATGAAAAATTCTGATTAGATATTTGTTCTGCTCTGGGCAGTGGTGGTTTAGAGGGTCAGATCGCTGACTGTTTAATTAGACTGTTAGTGGAGCAGTAGTTAATGCTGTATGTGTATTTGTGGTGTATTTAAAAAAAAAAACCTCAATAAAGATGGAGTTCAGCATGTTAAGTTTACTCAATAAAAGGTCATTTGCTGGTGTTAATTTGAAGCAAGGAAAATGGCTGAACATGATACAAAGATTTAGTATTCGTGTTGTGAAGAAAGTCTGCGGTTGAATTATTTATGTAATATTTCTTTTGCACAACGGCTGAAAACTTTTTGTTTTGTTCACCTTTCCTTCACCATCTATGAGCCGAAACAAACCAGCCTCATACAGAGAGTTTGACTGCAAACAACACAACTTTTTAATAACTGAACAGACTATTATTGATATTATTATTATTATTGAAGCCCTGTATTTGGGAGAAAAAAACTATATAAAATTTGTTGAACAGTGGCCAACAGTGGTAAAAAATGACAATTACAGGATAAACTGAAGGGTTCGGTAACAACACTTAATTGACTTAATTAATAATTTATGTATTAGATTGAGCGATGCTGCATTTTAATGAATTCTACTTTGTCCATGTCTTAACCTAAAACACTTTGACAAAGAACCACATAATCGCTAATCTTCTTGCTAAATGAGCAGTCGCTACGGTACTTGCAAAATCATGACGGTACAAAAAAAAAAAAAAAAAAAAAAAAAAAATCAGATATACTTTGTGTTGCGGTGAAGAGGTGCAGCAGCTGAAAATAAAACGTTCCAAAACCCAAACCTGTGTGAGTCACTCTCAGTGGCAGTGAAATATTGACTGAGTTGACTGCTCGGACTTTGACTGTATTCTAAACTTGATGGCTCTTCCCACGGGTGGCATGAGCCAGACTGGCCACACACACACACACACACACCTGAGGCTCTTTTCAAAACACACATGCGCACGTCAACATACGAGCTAACGTAACATGCATTCAGACACACGGCTCATCAGAGACACCTGAGCGATGAAGAAATCGACTCCAAAATTGAGGGACACTCAGAAAACTGTCCAGTACTACAAAAAAAAAACACACACACACACACACACACACAGGAGCAGACAAATGCAGCACAGCGTTTCAGTGCTTTCACGGCATCTCAGTGTGTTATATATACTCTGCCACTGGACTGTGTGATACTCAGCGAGGGGGCCAATTTGAGCGAGATGGGTACTGACGATGGCACTCGTCGCCACATGGCACCTGTCAGTGCTTGTGCTGACATGCGGGACTGAGGTGCGCCCACCCCCTCACCCCCCCAACCTGGACCCCCCTGATAGAGAGAGATATATGGCAGGTAGCCTTTAAAAGTCTGCCACTTGGCAACGGCGCATCATTAACAGCCCCGCTGAAGGCCCGAGCTTGGCTTGCCTCCAGGAGGAGAGAGGGAGAGAGAGTTCAGCGGCGCTCGCTCGCCTCTCCGTCTCTGCCCCACCTCCACCCCCCCCTCATCCCTGCATATATCCTCCTCTATCTTTAGAGCACTATGCAAAGTCAGCACTCTCCAGCCGTCTACCTTTAACACATCAAATGCGTGCCCGCCAGCCTCTTTTTCAAACTGAGCGTGAAAAAAAGAGAACAACAGGAGAAGTGTAGAGGAGGTGGCAGAGTGCAACCATTAGGAAAGCCACCTGGTGGCCGACGCCGCTGCTCTCATTTGTCCCCATTCTCTCTCCCCATTTCTCCAAATGTACCGAAACAGACCAAAAACTCAAGCTCAATTCCCCATCCTGAGTTTAGATCAAGTGACTTCTCCCTAATACAGTCCAATTTACTGTAAAACACCAATTACTGGTTACAAAAAATAAAAAAAAAGAGGGGGGGGCAATCCATTTAAAGTGAAAGTTGCATTATTAGAGCAGTAAGTGGTGTCTTTATGAGAATGCAAGCTTAGCAGAACTTAACAAGCGAGGCAGCTAAGCGAAGGATGTCAAAGCGGCCTACCTCGAGGAGCCGCACAAGTGGGCGCAAATCACTTACCATAATTGTCACTGCCCCCCCCCCCCAGAACCCCGATTCACAAGAAGAAAAAGAAGCAGCTGTAGTGAACAAAGGAGAGGCCGCAGGGGGGGTCATCTGATGAACCCTGCCCTTTATTTATAGCATCTTTACATGAGCATCAAGGGAGTGGAAAAAAAAAAAGATGTGCTAGGTGGGTTTGATGTGCTTTATGAGCCACGCAGGCCGCCCAGTCAGTAACCATTACAGCAATGTTAGAGAGTAATCCATGAAGTGGACACCTCCCATAAATGATTTTCTGACAGCGGCCCGTTGCTCCTCGGCCGTGCCCACGACATGCAAGCAAACTTCATTCGCTTTGCTTGCGTTTGACCCTCGAGCGTGCCATCATATTTCATCATCTCCGCATATCCATTTCTTCACAACGCAGCGGCAAAGATGACGACAACAACGGCCGCTCTGACGGGGGCCTCCGGGGAGTGTTTCTTAAGCAGTAAGAGCCATCTGTTGGCCACGTGGGGAAACTGACGGTCGTCGCGGTCATCTGAAACGTTCACTCTCATCAAGGTTGCTCTCACACACACACTGACGGCGTTGCGGTTCAAAGTGCTCCTGAGAGACCCGTCGCGGGTTACCCAGGCAGAGAACAGCTTTTTAATACTACATGAGGTGTTTGCATGTGTGCACACAAGAGTTTGCATCAAGGAACATGCATGTTTAATTATTTCTAAGAATAATTTTGCTAACAATGCTTGGGTGGCCAGATTGGGCATTAAAAAAGAAACCGTATCCCAGCGCCTGAAGCGTTACTGCTAGTGGAGTTATATTCCACCCTCACGCTTAAAGGAGCACCACATTTTGTCAAAACTGGGTTAGACTGGTTGGAAACTGTGGGATCTTCTGTCTGATGGAGAAAGTTTAAAGTTGCACTCATTCATTTTGATGTGTAAACAATAGATCAAATCACTATGTGTAATGTGAAAGAGAGAGCCACCACCCAACTTTTTCTTTCAGGCCTATAATGGTGTGTTCAAATCTTTAGTTTTACAATGCTTCTGCTTTCATTTCTCACTGTAGTCTTCGTTCCCAGTGCCAAAGTTAGCCTCTAGCCGGTGAGCATAGTCAAATGCTAAAAGTTAAAGAGCTATGAATTCTTCTTAGGAGTTGCTGAAGAGCAAAAAAGAGCAAAAAGGAGAATAAATATTGAACATACATTTGTCCCGCAGCTACAAAATGACTTCAAATAAATGCAAATGCTGAAGAATGTCCACTGGATGTGTGAATGCGTTTACGTTTTTACAGACAGGTTCGGTGTAACTTTAGAAAGTGATGACAAAATAGATAAATAAATAATGTTCTTCACCTGAAACTAGATGATTTCATGTAGAACCAATCAGACTCATTTGAGAACTGTCACATTTTTCTAATGACTACCCAAGTTCTATTATCTCTGAAAATCTTGGATGATCTAGGATAACCAAGTTCCAAGTGCGTTCTGCTGAAGAAAAAAAAAACTCAGCAGAGGTGAAATGACAGAAAAAGAGATGACTGGATTAAGCTGTCTGCACAGTCTGTGCTTCAGTCATCACAAAATAGAAAGTGCGGGGAGACGGGGTCCTGAAGGGAGATTCACATGTAAATCCTCACCGAGATTCTCCTCCTGTCTCACCTGTGATGGACCCAGTGGAAGAAACCAACATCTTAACCAGCACGAACCTCCCATTTCTTCTTCCTCTACCTTTGCTTTGTCTCTGTAGATCTTTTTGTCACAGTCGCACAATTTCTTTAGTTATAAATAAGCAGCAGAAGAGCTGAAGCAGCAGCACAACTTTGTCCTCACTGTCTGCCGCGATGATGCAGCAAAGAGAAAAGAACATATTGTCTACAATGAGGTCGGGGTGAAGCTGCTTAACCTCATCCACCTGCACGTACAAACATAAATTATAGGATGTTCAAACTCTACTGCACGGTGTTAACATCTTAAACTGCCTCTCGGGGATAAGTAACGTATAGCACATCTCTACGAAAAGCGAGTAAAGACAGTACTTCTGCAAATGCAAATCGTTTGCGGCAGTACAAGTCATTGAGTTTCATCAGTTTTCTCATTTTAAAAAGATGTAGTTTGCTTTTATGCTCGTGATTCAAAAATGGCTTTCAATTGTGACGAGACTTGCAGATAAAGGAATATGAGACGATGCCAAAAAAAAAAAGAAAGAAAAAAAGAAGGTTGGGCTCATTAGACATGCAGGTTTTGTCACACACATCTCGTATGTGAGTCCTGGCGCCACATCCAAGATGTCACATGAGAGTCATTTTTGGTCGCAGTGAGTAAAAAAGTTATCTGAAGATTCAAGAGACGGATTTTAACGTAAACTCAGCAGCGGTGCGCACTAAAAAGCAGGATTAGAAAAAAAAAAGTGTCGTCCTTCCTCATAAATGTGCGCTGTAAAATGAATGTGAGTCACTCTCAAGTCTAAACAGGTGTTCACTGCTGAAGATAAAAAACTTTATGGACAAGCTTGAGCACATTCTTCAGAAAAGTCAACGACTGAAATCTCTCGTATTAGTGACCTGTGATTCTTTGGATGTAACCCAGCTAATTTCTCTATTATGGAAGGTGGTAGAAACTCACAAAAAATAACTATTGTGCAATAAAAAAAGCCTCTTAGTCTTGGCTTTTAAT
>JAVQJZ010107225.1:0-11313 GCA_036025355.1 Leiopotherapon unicolor | reverse complement strand
AAAACAAAAAAAAAACAAAACAAAAAAAAAAACAAAACAACTTGCTTCTCTCCTGTTTCTCTTCCTCAAAAATAAAAGAATAAACTGGATTCCATACACAGGAAAAGCTGTGTTCTTCGCTGTTTCCTTGTAAACGCACTGTATAGCATATTACCATACAGTAAATAGGATTTAATGGTTAGGTACCCTTCAGAAATCCTCAAGATGAAGTACATTATGCATGGGCAAATAGGAATGCGCTGTAGATGCCAGCACTACATGCAGGGAAATGACTTCCAACTGTATACTGTAACATCACATCCAACAGTCTCTCTGCGCCGCGGGTTTTTTAGAGTCTGACACCTCAGGCCTCCCTCAGACAAGCTGAAATTAAGATTCTTCTAAAAGCTCCCATGTGTCCAACTTGGTGCCTGCTTATTGTAAAGTGTGTAAAAATGGATGCCTCACATCAGCCAAGGGCTCTTGTTCAATAAACTTAAACATAATGGACATTATGTTTCATTTTAACATTAGAATCCTCAAGTGACAAGCATTCTTGATTACACTACATTATTCCATGAACAAGTCAGCGAGTCATTTGGCAAATTAAAAGTACACATACAATTAGCTGTTACCACTCACTGATTCGATTGTTCAGACAACTCTCACTGCATTGATGCAAAAGAAAACGTACAAATGCAAAGATTCTTAAGGAGGCTTGAAATTATGAGGGTCCCTTTTTTCAATGTGTTCTATGCAGACTGTGTATTCACGATCACGCTCACAACAGAGAAAAAATGTGAAGTTGGACTCGATCTAAAATCATGCCTGTCATGTCTCTGCCTGTCTTTTAAGGGTTTCAAATTATCCTCATTGCCGCTGTGACCTGTGTGACACAAACGCTGATGCCGTCGCTGATGCTGACCGCTCTGGTTAAGTGGGTCAGACCAGCGGGCCAAACTTCATGAACTTACTTTCCCTTGTTGTGAATACTTTGCATGCACCTGTTCCCTTTCACCTCACGCAGGCTGCTCGCCTGACTTCTTTCCCTCCATGCCTGCTCTTCAACTCTGCCACTCCCTGGTTGAAAACCTTTCCTCTAGATAATAGATAAGACATTCAGTTCCTGCTGAAAAGTGGATTTTTTTTCCTTACATATAACCTAACAGGAGAAAGTCTTGTTATTTAAAATATATAGTAGTTACGTAACACAAGACACTTCCTGCACTATGGTCTCACAAATGCTCAGAAACAGAGTTATATTTCATGAGCAGCTAGCTCCTTCTCCTGCGCAGCCTTTGTGGCAGGCTCAGCACTTCTCGTGTTGAACAACAGTTGCTGTGCAACTCTGGGGACGTGGAAATCCTGCTCCGTCCTGACAAAAGCCCTGCTGGATCTCCCCCTGCCTTGTACTTCTCCGGCACGCTTCCTTGAGATTTTGCGGCGATGAGCTACATACGGTCCAGCAGAGTCACGTTTGCATGTGTTTGTGTGTGTGGAGCTGATCCGTGTAGAACCGTGGGCCCCATAAGAGCCGTAAGGGAAGTGCCAGAAACATCATGTTAGTTGCACACGGCGATGGATTCAGTTGAACGTCCTGGCGCTCTGGCTGCAGTACATGTTTGTCATTTGCATAACATGTGGAGCACTGCAGGGTGTAATGTAGTGTAGCAAGTGAATCCGTCCATGTCATTATAATTCAATGCATGTTTCATTTGATCGAGGCATTTTACATAATACATACGCACTGTGCGAATGTCTCCTCGTGTTTCTGTCGTTTGTGCTTTTTTTTTTTCCCCTTTCACTTGTTCATTAGCTCATGTTATCTCATTATCTCTATCCTCAGTCAGTTAGTCAGTCAATCAGCATCTCTTTCACTCCCTCTCTCGCTGGACCACCAGTTGCACAGTCAACATTATTAGGTCGTGAATCACTGTCTTCCTCTTTGACACTCACAATCTATTCTCTGGCTGTCAATCACAGCGCCGTTGTGCTTAGCAATAGACGTGTGTGGGTGTGCGCGCGTGTACGGGCGTAGGGCCGTTTGATTGTCCTTAACGATTTGTGTTTGACCTCACACGCGTGTCTGTGGAAATACTTTCTGACAGCGCGACCGGAGTTCAACGGCAAAGTTAACACGGCTGATGAGGAATAAACAGGCCTCATCAAAGCGAGGGCGAACCCAGGAGCACGCGAAAACACACATCCGATGTGACACGCGAGTGCAAAATCACAATCACGTGGGGAAAAAAACAGCACAGATCAGCCGTTCCATTCATATCAAGTTCTGCAATTCACCTGTTGTTTACCATTTTTTCATCACGCCTTCGTCAACTGAACAACCGGGTAATTATACACTTTCACAACCACTGATACACAAGGGAACAAAGGTTTTCCCCGGCGATAACATGCCGTAGCCCCACGTTTCCACGGAAATACGTTCTTTCATGCTGGTACCACTTTTCCTTACAGAAACTTTGTGATTTCTTGTATGTTAAGTATTACAAAAGGCAAAGCAGCAGGGTGGCCTGGGTATTCAGGGAAACGGTCGCAGAGCGCTTTCAAGTTTGATCCGCTGAGGAACAGAAACAGTCATTTGGAATCAACCCTCAGCTGTGTTCTCATGCATTGCATTATACAGCGTTGTATCATTCGAATATTCTGAGCTATAACCTCAGCATTGGCTGCAGATTGGTTATTTAAACTTCAAAAATAACTCTGTTTTGACTTGTTTTGCCTGATGCTCTGGCTTCAGCCTCTGCGGTCTTGCGCTGCGTGATTGATCATTTCAAGCAGTGCGCTGTAAAAAGACCACCTATTTTACCCTCACTTCAATGATTTCTGGTCCCATTGTGAGCCAGGAGAGGCGGTACCGCGGTTGAGTCCCCCGAGATGGATCACAAAGCCCATCTATTTACAGAGTTCAGTGAACTTGGCCTCAGAAAACAGTTCCACCCCTGGCCGGCAGCTTCGGGCTGCTCCTGGTTGGCCGCGACGCATGAGGTTTCATCGGACAGCGCTGAAAGCTCGGTGTTTACCGCCAGGTGTGGGGCTTTGTTGTTGCAGGGGCGTGTTTTGGAGTGCAAATGCATTTTTACGTCTGCATGGTGCATCTAAGTTGGTATATCAGATCGGTCTCGCTGTCTCCATGTATGTGTGGTCTCTCCAGGATGGAGGACGGATGGCCTTGTCAGCGCTGATAGGCAGAGCTGTGTCCAGATGTCAGGTAGGCAGCGGCAGCATCCAACGGGTGTGTGTGTGGTGTGTGTGTCATCACGCCACGTCTCTGCAATGTCGCGGCACGGGGACCGACGGGGTAGCAGCCTGTGTCATCAAAATGTATGAGGGCACGCCTGCCCCTCTGTCTTCCTCTCCATTTGCCCTCTTTCTCCATCCTCTCTTAGCTGAACCAAGACAGAGCCCGTCTCTCTCTCTCTCTCTCTCTCTCTCTCTCTCTCTCTCCCTCCCTGTCTGTCCTCCGTCACAACTGGAATGAGACTGAAAAGCGGCGACATTCAGCGTCACTGTCCTCCTTTAAGCTCACATCAGTGGCAGAGACCAAGCGGAGTGAACGTCCTTTTTTTCCCCTCCTTTCTCCTTCTCTCCCTCTTTCCCTTTCTGCTACGTCTCACTTTCTGACAAGAGAGAAATGCAACAACGAGCACACTCAGGACCTGCATCAAGGGAGGGTGTAGCAGAAGACAGAAAGACAGAATCAGCTTGGCACAGGCAGACAGGGAGATAATGAGAATAGATGGCAGCCGACGCCTGACTGTCAGCAGCCGCCTATAGACACACTCACACGAGGGAGAGACTGATACATCGCAATCAAGTGACAACGGCTGACAAGTATTTGTACAGTGTTTTGTTTCCATCTTCCATCTTATTTTCCCTCTTCAGTGACTCTCCCTCTCCAAAACAAATACAGTTTTGCAGCCATGCAGCGGCTTATATATATATTTTGCATAGGATTCATTTATTTATGAGTGGGAGAAACATCGCGTTGGCCCCACAGAAGAAAATGTGCTGCTGAAAGCCTACTTGTTGTTACTGCTGCATGGTATCCATTGAGTCTGTTTGTCATTATTAGCCGACTGAGACTCACTACTGCTGCGAGCGGGAGAAGTGCCAGCGAGCTGACTGCCAAGATATTGTTGTTATACGAGCGCAGAAAACTCTAGGCTTGAAAAACCAGTGGAGTTTGACCGTGAATGCAAACTATAGAGAGCGTTCTGTGTCAGCGGCTACACTTTTGTGTGTAGCCGCTGAGGTCTAATGTTGAAGATATTATAGTTCTGCAAATTATGAATTAAAACCTGAATCAACTACTGTTGAAACAGAATATGTAATTATATTACAATGCAAAAACAAAAAAGAAAAGAAAAAGAAAAACACGTCTCAGAAGTTCCCAGAGCTCAAGGCGTCGTCTTTAAATGATGTGCATTCATCGACCACCACTCATCCCAGAAAGTAAGGCTGCCTCTAACAGTTATTTTGTTCATGCTTTCCAATAAAATGTCAAAAAAGTAAAATACGTCCATTATCATTTCCCAGAGCCCAAGGTGACGTGCTCAAATGTCTGACGAACACCAAGGATATTCCATTTACAATGCCATAAAAAAGGGACAGGCATCAAATTAGTCACAATGAAACACAAAACAACATATCTGGCATTTCTGCTGAAGAGTATTACAGACACGCCAGGAGCTCTGAGAGGCTGCTGTGCTCATTGTAAAGAAAAAAAACTGCTCCAGCAGCTGGAGAGTAGATTTCACTCTGACTCACAAAAGTCAACCTGCTGAAAGGAAAACTTGAACCATGAACGGCTGAATTATAGTTTGCGCAAATGCACCAATAAGAGATTAGCATTATATTTAATAAATATTATATTCAACTCGTTGTGTGACCTGATTGTGGTCAGAAGGTTACAGATAGTTATTTTCGTTAGTCTTAGTTATCTAAAAGTTTTAAACACTAAATCAATTGAATAAGCCAACACGTGGAGCAGCATAGGCAAACATGATGTATTCAATTAAACGGGATCCTTTCATCAAAATGATTGAGTCTGACGCTGAGGAAATATTGGACACAACACTAATTTCATGCTTCCTAGATAAAGAATTTAGTGTCCCCAATTAAATATTAGCGAGTACAGAGCACTTATATTCCTCACAGTCAGATTCTGCGAGGAGTACTCGTAAGTTTCAAGTTGCAGCTCCAAGAGCAGCTCCAAACCTGCACCCTTGTATACATGCTGTATGTGTGTGGGGGAAAAAAATATATTAATCTTCTTTTTTTCCCTTTCAAGTCTTCCAAGGTCAGCACACTTGGCCCAATAACTGCTGAGGTTCCTGACAGCCACAGAGAGTGAGTACACAGCTATCAACTGCTTGGCCTTGTGTAGGCTTCGGCCTCGCAAATCATCATGAGCTGTATTCAACTAAAAATCCGGGATGGGACGTGCCCATCTGGATTACACCAACTCCACCACTCTCCTCCTCATCCCTTTTTAACATCCACGGGTGATTTCTCTCAAAGCACTCTTCCTATGTGGCACTTAAACAATTAGGCAGCGCTCACAGTGCTTTCCAGTGATTTAAGAACAGCTAAGAGGCATAAAGTAGAGCGAAGCCACTCGTTTTTTTTTTTTTAATCATTTACTGTTTATGCTCCAACGTGCAGCAAAGTCCTTAAGGAGTATTTGAACAGATGAGCAACAAAATGGAAATGGAAAGTATCATTATAAACAGTTTATGATACAGTTTTCGTTGCGTTTCTGCCAGTCGGGGATGAAATTCGGGAACTATCCAGGTTGTCTTAATTTATTAAAAACACATTCACATCACATCCTGGGGAATAAACAGATGAATAAATGAGCGTCTCGCCATAAACCTGGGTGTTTTGATAGATAGAAAGAAAATTAATCAACAAATGTAACGCTTAATCGTATGTCATACACAAAGCAAATCATTCTGTCAAAATTTGTGTTTTTTCCATTTTATATGACTGTTGATTTGATGTTTTGGGGGGATGACTATTGATTGAACAAAAAAAGTATTCAGTTTTGATAATATGAAATTGGACAGTGTCACCTTTTCTTATGTACATATTTATAAAACTTTTGATTCTCAATTCGCCATGGAGCCACTGAGCATGCTCCCTCTGTGGCAATGATGTGCTTTCTCTATTGCTTCATCCTTGGAAGTAATAGAAAGGGATAATTTGAAAAGAACACACTTGTGGAGAATAAAGAGCTGGGGAAAAAAATGACTTTATAACATTGAGTGTTGTTAATAAGTGATGGACAGCAAAAGCAGCCTTGGCTTTGCGTAGCGGAGGTGTTGGCTTTCATTGAATTAAAGAAAGAAAAGAGCCATCTATTCAGTCTCTTTCCCACCATGCAGTCCTGAACACCTGGTTCCTATCCTCTGCTTATCCTACGTTTCCTATAGGCGCCTCTCTCCGTGTGTGGTAGCCTATATATGTTTACTGGATGTGCATCTCTTTCCTGATAGTGACTGTATTTTTGTATTGTGCAGTTATGAATGCTGGTCGTGGCGATGGCATGCATGTGAAAGTGTGTTTGTGTGTGTGTGTTTGTGTATGTGGTTACGTGGTCATGCATGAAATGCGGTGAGACAGAGTAATTTATTCTGTCTTACCGGATCGCAACAATGCAGACTTAGATGTGACAGTACGTGGGTGCTTGTGTGTGTGTGTGTGTGTGTGTGTGTGTGTGAGAGAGAGAGAGCAAGTGCATTAACGTCCTTCCAAAGTAGTGTATGAGAACTCAATCTCTCACCTCTTTGCTGTCTCTCTTGCTCTCTCTGTGTCTCTCCTTCTTCTCACCTTGTTTCACCATCATCCTTTTTACTGCACTCTTTCCCAGTTCTTTCAGCTTACTTCCTTTCTACCTCTGTTTTCTAGTCACTTGCCTAATTCTTTAACTCTCTTGCCACATTTTCTCTTATCTCTTCTTCCCTACGTATATTTTGTTGTTTCTCTTGTCCTTGTTTTGTTTATTTAACTATCGTTTCTCATCTCACCCCTTGTGTCATTGTCAAACTTGCAAACTTTAGCAGCAGGAGTCTTCATTAGAACCTGACCAATACTGTATTTTTGAGGCAGATCCTGATAAAATATCAGCTAATACACTTGTTGATATTTGTTTAGTAAAATTATGCAATATGTTAATTTGTACATTGACTTTCAAATGAGCTGGGAGCAGTAAGGACAAAGATGGAAGAGATTTGACTGGGCCGTGTTTTTAAAAAATAAGTTTGATGGAGCATAACATCGGCTGTTTTGTCACTGAAAAATAGAGATGCAGATGATGGCTGTTTTCTTTTTATGGACATTGTGCTTATCTGGCCAAATGTTGTCTCCATTAGGAAGAATGTTTTATTTCATATGAACTATTTTAACAAGATATTTATGATTTATTTGTGATTTAAAAGCCGCAGACCTGATCGAGGTTGCTTCAGCGTACCTTTATATAACCCCCAGATGGACAACCGTGATTGGCTGAAGGTCACCAGATTCACCAGCTAATAGCACAAGGGGCGACGGAGGGGGAGCAACAGACCGGCTTTTGTCTCCCGCAGCGTCTACTTCCATCTCTCTCTCTATTCCTTGCTTTCTATTAACATGTATCTCTTCATCCCCGTTGGTTTTATTTTTGCAACTTGCATTTATCAGAATACCAAGAAAGCAGCATATGAAATGTATAATTTTGTATATTAATTTTTAAAGTCAACATAAATCATACCCCATTCTCAACCTCTCTCTCTCTCTGTTGTATAATGGTTCATCTCTCTTTCCCCGCACTAACAGACAGACACGACTCCAGACCCCAAAATAGAGCGGCTCTCGTCCCACTCCTATTCACAGATTGGTGTCGGGAGCCAAGAGGATCTAACGCATGCACGCGCTCCACACACACACAGACATGCATACATCTGCACATCTCTACATATGTACAAGCCGAACAAAACAGAAGCAGCGTTTGTTTAGCCCTGCCATTACATCTCTTATACTCTTATCGTCCTCTTTTACCTACTCCCTCCCTTTTGTGCTCTTTCTCCTCTCCCCTATCCATCGCTTCATCTCCCTTCCAGGGGAGTCCCTGCTAATGGCGTCTAATTATGTCACAGATTACACATGCATTCTCCCTCCTCTGCAAATTATGGAGAAATAAAATAAGTTGACTCAGATACGCCACAGACGTCTTCGAGATCTGATCCCCGTCCAGAAAGTTTCTTGGCTGCGAGCAGATGGTGTGGACTGGGAAAACATGTCATACCGCGCTTTGGGGAAATGTAGATGTAGACTGACAGTTAGTTGGGCTTTGACTTCTGAACTCATGAGTTTCACATAAAGATGTCATTAGATCAACAACAACAGCATATGGTCCAAATGCATAATAGAAGTTTGCATTTGTGTGTGTGGGTGGTTCTGTGCCCTTTGAAAAGAGAGGTGGAGGAAGGACAACTATTAGGAAGTACATCATCTGAAATGTTCTACTTTAATGGGTTTTTTTTTACTGAATAACTGAACAAAATGTAGATGGGTGAAAATCAACATAAAGTGTCTGAATAAGGTGTTGGGCCACCATGTCCATCGAGAACAGCTTCAATGCTCCACGCCATTTATTCTCCAAGTCTCAGTGGGGATCTACACCATTCTTCCAAAAAATACGCCCTCATTTGTGAGTTCGATGATGGTGGTGTCTAACACATCAGTTTAATGCAGTCTCTTCTATACTGTAGATCTAAATGTAGATCTGGCTTTAGTCACTGTTTCTACTGAAACACCTGCCACTTGGGCTCTTTATGAGTGAAGCTCTCTAAAGAGCCGTGCCCTAACAATGAACCCTCTTTCAAAGGCGCTTAGATCTTTTCTTCTCGCCATCTCGACACAAAATCAGGCTGCTCAGCATTTCTCTACATGCCACGGAGCATGATTGGTTAATCGTACCATACAGTGCACCTGCGTGGAAGCATCTACATTTGTAATGTTTCTCTGCTCATTTATTCAGGTTTCTACTTTAATTCGTCACCCCCTCTGTGTGTCTTTTATCATATGTTTAAAAAAGCTTTTCACGATATTATTTTTTTCATGCCCGTAGTGATAAAATCTTCCCTGTATTCGATATTTATGGATATTTGTGTATTCCGTCCATGTGTGACCTTTTTGAATTGACCTTTAGCGATACACAGAACGTCCCAAGAGTGCTCTCAAAATGATGCCATGCATCACAGTAGCCTCTCACGCCATAGAAATTAGCCTCTTTCATCATCGCTCGTGCGCAAGGTCAAAGTATTGCAAAGCATTGCCACTGTGGGTCAGGAGGAGCCTCACTTGCACTCCGACAGGCCAATTACCTCATGAAATGTGCGGGACTACGTTTGCCCGGAGGCTCCTGCATCTTTAAAGACTCAATGCAGACTCCTACCTCTTTTGTCTTTATCAGTGGGGGGATCATTTGTTTGAATACAGGGGTCACTTGCAGAATCTTCAGTTTGATATAGTTCTTAGTTTAAGATTATCACAAGACTTTTCAAAAATGAAGTACATTACTTTTTGTTTAACCTACATTACTTATTTAACTGAATACTTGTGTCCACCATCTATCCGTCTGTCTCTAAGTCTCTCCATCCATTTAGAGTTTTACTACGAGGGCTACAGCATTATAACAGCGTTGGCTCTTATCAGCAGCTACTTTCATTGCAGTGCTCAGAATACAGCTGTGAAACTGCATATTTTACTGCCAGCATAAGAGGCCATTTGAATGTGGAAATAAAAGGCTACTGGCTGACCGGCGTTATACATGGCCACAAGGTAAAGACTGATGACTGAGGGGAAGGGTTTGTTGCAATGGAGATGTAATGTAATCTGAATGGGAACACACATGGTCACCGCTTCTCACCAGTCCCTCTCTCTCACTGACTCAATCAGCCTACACCTTGTAGCAGCCGAATTTTAATGATCAGTTAGTAGCCATCTGCTAATCAAGATAAATGGCTCTCTATGCACGCGTGTGTGGGTCTGAAAGAAAGAGAGACCAAGAGAGTGTAAAAAAAAACGAGGCGGTACGGAGGGAGGAAATGGCTTATTTGCATGCGTAATATAAACGTGCAGTGTAATTTCATTCCATTTCATTGCTGCATCTAGTAAAACATAGCAGTTCTCATCCCAGCAAGAAACTTTTTCATAACGCCTGAACAATTGTTCACTTTAAAAGCACAAAATCCACAAGAATTTCACAGTGCTGCAGAGTTCTTGGGAAAAAAAACGACAAACATATATATAACATTTAACTTTGCCGCAATAGCTTTATAGCACACATACTAGCTCTACCCAAATTGCACCTCTTTCATTTGCAATTAACGTTAAACTGACGCTTTGGGAAAGTTGCTTGTTGTGACTCTCAGTATTGTTGTGAAGCAATTAGCGATAGTGGCTCCCATTGCTCGCTATGTTGCTCCTTTGTTAAGAGTTTTAACGTTTGTGGCCGAATCACGTGACGCCGTGTTTTTAGTGCTTAAGGGAAGTTACGGCAGCGTGTCCTTGCTGTTGTATAAAAGGATTAATGGTACATTGATACTGCACAGCCAAATTTCCATGCAGACTTTTCAGTATGTGCACAAAACATAATAGATCCAGAGTGCATGTGTAAATTCAACACAGAAAGGCAATGGGCTCCTGCTGCTAACTAGACTGATTGGCAGCATCTGTGTTGAGCTGACTACCAAGTGAGTAGTTCAGCAATCCAACACTTGGATCAAGCATGTAGTATCATTAAATTTGTTGTAGGATTCAACCAGTGTGTCTGTTTAATGAGCATTATATCTGGATTCAGGAGGACATGTTGCATGTATAATCAGCAACAAGTGCAGTCAGCCTGAAGTAATGTTTTGATGTCAAAGGGTCTTCTCGGGCGGAAAACGAGCGAAACTCAAATGCACTAAAAAACATACAGCATGAACCAGTGGAGTGTATTCAGTGCATTGAAGATAGTGCATCCTGCTGCTACAACCTTCACAGAGAGGCTACAGAACCGGTATTATATCCTAGATCAGGGCATTAACAGTAGGGTGCACCACTAGATCCAAGAAATGTGCTTCTATTATGTAACTGCTTTTCAAACAGTCTACAGTGTATACCCCGGATCTGCTGCGGCAGGATGGTTTGAACAGGATTTGGCCTCCTTTATCTTTCAGTATTAATTATGGATGCCTGGATCCGGCTTGATCTCGATGCTGCTGATAGGCTTTGGGCGTCCCTCTCAGTAGCTAGCTCCTATAAAGCACCAGTTATCCAACATTACCCAAT